>BTHU01000009.1:74272441-74317441 GCA_036184795.1 Tokudaia tokunoshimensis
TCAGTATTTCCTAATATCCTATTCAAATTCTTAAAATTTAAATTTGTAATTTACTAAATCACAATGTTAAGATTGAAAGGTAATCTCATTTTGCATTTTTTTGTGTAAAATATTTGTTGTTACTCAACAGAGAAATTAAGGAAATGGGTTTTTCTATGAATAATATCTATTATGAATACTAAAAGTAAAGAAAAATGTAATTTTTGCAAGAATATTGTTTGACGAAGTTGTCAGTAATGTCTAATGGTTACCCTGATTATTCTCATGTATGTAATTGATTTCTCATGTGCTGTATATTTTCAGAAGATAAACTTATTTTATTCCTTTATAGTTTGGGAAATAGAATTTTTTGTGTCATTTGTAAAATATTATAATTACAAAAATGAAGCTGCCACTAATATTTACATTATATATAATATATATATTCAGAAATATATATACTCAGAAATATATCTACTCAGAAATATATATCTACTCAGAAATATATATTCAGAAATCCATATATTCAGAAATATATATGTATATTTCTGAATATATATGTGCATATATATATGCACTGTGCATATATATATATATATGCACAGTACCAATATATTTATATATATATATATTTCCGTCTTTTTAGCAAATGTAGGCCGGGGCAACAGCTTCCTGTGATATCATGAATTTTAAGTATGTGCCTATATCAAACACTTGGGAAACTTACAATGCTATCAGCAATCTATTCTCATTTTCATAGTAACCTGCTATTATCACCACATTCAAAGTAAACTACATAATCCTTTTGACTGAGGGCAGGGAATGTTATTGGACTAGCTCCCTGTATTGTTCAGTGGCAGATCTATCAAATAACAGCACTACACTGATAGCAGTGCTGTGGTTGTATTGTATTTGCATCTTCCTAGAAGGATTTAGTTAAAAGTAAGTTATGATTAATGCGTGGCTTGGGGACTGAAGTCTACCCTAACTCTTTCGACCTTGGACAAATAATTTATCTCCTTGATGCTTCAGATGCAAAATAAAGGAGATCACATAAGTGATTTATAACATCCTTTTAGATGAAACAATCTAGGATAATCTTATGAAATTAAAAACTAATTTCCTTCAGGCAACAAACATTTTAATCAGACTCGTATAAAAAGTCTTCTGCTTAATGGCATCCCTAGCCAAAATAGGATTTTAAATTTGAAGTCTCTCCCTTTTCAGAAATAATAAATATACATTATCATAAAATATACATGTATTGAATCTATTAAAATAGCAGATAAATTTAAAACGTAATCATTGACCAGAAATCCACCTTCCACATCTACACCTTGATTTTTTCTGTGAACAGGAATTCAAAAGGAATGGGGCTCCTCGTGGCTCCTCAGAGCCCCTCTATTGATAGCACAAGGCTTGAAATGCAATACACTTGCCATCTCAGGTGTTCTCCTATAGCCTATTCACATGCAATTTTGCTTGACTAAGTGGGAAAGAGAAAGAACAGAATTTCTTACTACTTGCTTTGTGGATACACTACAAGCATTCTACAAGAAATGTGTACAGCACATACATTCAAATAAGCTTCAGCATTTGTGCCAATGGAGTATATGTGAATTCTTCTGTGCCTGCAGCTCAGGGCATGTTTCCACAGTGACCACACCAGGTCACTTTTCTGGTCCATACCTTTTCTTAGCGAGGGGAACTTTAATCTGCTTATAGACAGGCCCATCTGTGTTTCTCTCCCAACACTACCTGGGATTCTCTTTCTATGGAGGATAGAAGATTCTGTCTACAGCTTTGGTTTTGGGACCTCAACGAACCGTAGGCAACTACATTGTGTAAATACTAAATAGAAAATTTTATAGGAAAACAACTCATAAATTTTAAATAACACCAAGTATAGGGTTTCATTGTTAATTATTAATTATTATTTGTCTTACCATGTTTAATGTATAGGCTAAGCTTTCACAGAAAGGATACATGGGAAAAACACAGGGTGTAGATGTGATGCTTTGAATAGGAATGGTCCTCATAAACTCAAATTTGAATGACTGGCTACTAGAGAGAGGCAGTGTGCTACTTGAGTGAGATTAGGAGGTGTAGCCTTGTTGGAGTAGGTGTTGCCTTTAAAGAGGTGTGGCCTTGTTTAGGGGGTGTGGCCTTATTGGAGTAGGTGTGGCTTTGTTGGAGGAAGTGTGTCACCTAACTTGGGGATTTCAGAAGCCCAAGCCCAAGGTCTCTCTCTCCCCCTTTCCTTCCCCTCCCCTCCCCCCACCTCTCTCCCCATCTGTCTCTCAACTCCTTTTCTATGTTTGGCTGCACACTGCCATGTTTCCCACAATGATGACGATGGACTAAAACTCTGATCTTTGCTTTATAAGAGTTGTGGTGGTTATGGTGTCTCTTCACGGCAATAGGGCATTGATTGCGATAGTGGAGGTTTCAGTACTACCTTTTATGCATCAAGGACCTAGAACAGAAGCTCTCTGGATTAGGAGGGACTCCTATACATTGTCTGTGTTCCTATGTAGTCATTGAGAACACAGCCTCTGCTTAATATCTTCTTTGTTCTCACACTCAGCCTATCTTGGAAACACCACAATGATAAAAACAAACAGACAAACAAACAAGCAAAAAATCTCAAGATGCACAGAGATATCCACTAGATATTGTCTTAGGGTATCAGAAGATAGGTAGTAGTGTGTCCAGACTCACAGATGGTGAGGTATGCACTCACCTTGACCCTAAGTTCATTACTTCTGTCAAACCTCCAGACCTAGGGCAGAGATGAACAGCTCTCTGCATCCGGGTCAAATCTTAATCCACATGAACAAGTAGATCAATAATGGATATTACTGTTTCCATTTGTTTCTTTGCTTAAGCATTACTACTTTTTAAATGGTTCTTTCAACAACCTATTAAATATTAAATTCTGACTGAATTAAGCTAGAACAAAACCCGTTTTGCAGGCATTGAATAGGGTATCACCCACACCTAATTTTAATCATAATATAAAACTCATTGCCATAATGATAATGATTTTTATATTGGACCATAAAAGGGGGAAGTGATAAATGCAGCCATAACATGGTTGATTGTGAAAGTCTTCATTCATGCATCAGTAGAAACATATGCTTAACAATAATTGTACTATTATTTAAATTATAATTCTTGCAATATGTTAGATAAATGAAAAGCATTATTTCCCATTTTTTTTCTGTCTTGACTAAATCTTAGTTCCTATCACTCTTAGCAACCTGTGATTTTACATGATCTGGGTGTGGGTAAAGGATCCACTAAAAGACCACAGGAGGTATAAGATCAGTCACTTATCCTTGGGATAAACACACCTTGTCACATTCTCCAGGACCCAGAAGTAACAGGACAGGAAGAACAGCGTCATGGAGCAGCAGAGGTGAAGATACAGGACTGGGGCTAGAGGCAGCACCCAGGTAAGAACAGTTTACCTGGGGAGGTGTGATTGTTCCTCCAGATCTGCAGGCTCCACAGTCACAAATGTGAACAACATTCAGTCGAAGACGGTTTCAAAGGGTGCACTGAATACGAGCAAAGTTTTACTTGCTGTCATTCCTAAGTGATACAGGGTCCCTTACCTAACTTTGACAGGACACAGTGCAGTAATCAGGGATCTCACTCACTCTGACATATGCCCAGGGAAGTCAGGAAAATAAGGAAAGCTTTGTTTAGACTCACAGCCTCTGAGGTCTCAGTACATGGCTATCTACCCTATCTACCTACATTCCTCTGGGTAAGGTAGAGTACGGGAAACAAGAGGGAAAATGGTGGTCATTTCATGGTAGTCAACAAACAGGAAAGCAGACAGGATGGGGCAGAGCACAAGAGACTTTTTTCAAAGGCAAGCTCACAGCAATCTGCTTCAAACCCTGTCCAACTCCTAAGTGTTAACCAGCTCCCAATAATGTCATTAAATTAAGAATACATCCGTGGGTTGATTCATTGATAAACAAGAGTCACCATGACTGATCAGTTCTCAAAAGTCAATCTACAAACACTCCTTGCATGAACCAAAACTTTTATTCGTGTATCTTTTAAGGAAACACTTCATATCCAAATCATACCATATTGTGTTTTGTATTGAGTTGTGGTCGAGGTATGTGCTTTCGTTGGGCTCCAGCTGTGGCATATCTGTTGGGGACTAACTGTGCTTCCTTGTCCTTGGCTTCGTCCAGTCACCGCTACACAACTGGATGGAAGGATGAAGTGAGGTCTGGAATGGGTAGAGTCTGCAGGAACCTGGTCCAGCCTTGGGGCAGGTGTTTTTGCTCCTAGGAAGGTCTTCTCTGAGGATTTTAGTGTTACAGCTCTCTTAGAAGATAGTCAATGATACAACACTCTTAGGTGATCTTGAATGAAACATCTGGTGCACACACTCTTTATTTGAGATGACAAAGAAGTACATATGAACCTTGGGAGTGGAAAGAGTTTTCAGATTGGATGCAAATCATTGGCTAGAGTTTTAAAGTATTATGAGTGCCTCATTTGGAAGAATTGTCATTCCAGGAATCCCACGTACTTGTTAAGTGGGTTCTTATTAGAAAAGAGGAAGTTGAACTTGTAGGTTTGCCAAGAACAACATGACCTTCCATGGGTAGAGGGTGTGGGGGTCAGGCTCCCCAAATAAGGTCAGAGAAGGGGAGATCCTACTGGATAAAGGGAGTCCTCCACATTGCCCCTCACTCAGAGGAGTTATCTGGACATGGTAGCTTCAACCTTAAGTAACATGATTTCCCAACATTAGGTATTTTGAGTAATCTAGAGATGATTTAAAGTGTAAGTAAATATTTATGTAGGCTATATGCAAATCCTATGCCATTCTATATAAGAGAATTGAGGATTCATTGATTCTGTTATTAATGGGTATCTTGGAACATAAACACTTAGGGACGACTATATATACTCTGAGTCAAAAACATACATGGGATCAATTATCACAGGTTAAAAACAAAAACAGGGGGTGTGAACATTAACTCAGTTATTAAAAGCACTTGTTGCATTTGAAGAGAATCTGAGTTTCAATCCAGAGTCAACAGTATGGCTCACAGACACTGGTAACTCCAGGCCTTGGAGATCCAACGCCGTATTCTAACTTCTGTGGATACCACACACATACATGGTGCACATATATACTTTCAGACAAAATAGCCATACACATAAAATAAATAAATAAATAAGATAAGTAAAGAGGTCTTCAGAGGAAGTCATAACAAGTCATAACAAAGAAACATGAATTTAATGTCTAACTTAGTTCTAAAGACAAAAATCCAAGCACTGAAATGGACCCCAGCCTTCTGAAGGTTCCCAGGAGGAATTCTTTGGTCTTTCCCACTCTGGAAGGACCATCCCTAATTCCAAGTGTTTCTAAGCATCTAATCACTTGACTATAGACTCTGCCTCCATCTCATGTAGTTTGTCCTTTGATTTATCTGTGTGTATTCTCTTATAAAGACACTATTTTTGGAATTGAGCTCACCTGAAGCCAATGTAACTTTATCTTAACTCTCTTACTTGTATTTACAAAAATCTTCTTTCTAAACATAAGCTCTTTTGAAGTTACAATTAGAAATAAATTTCAGGGGCTCTGATGATTTATTATATGTATAAATAAAATATACACCATATTTATATTATATTATTAATGTATTTCTGTTATATAAAATATAAATGTTATTAATAACCTATTTGATATCTGCACAGATTTCTGGATACACCTCTGCACAAGTGTCTCCTGCCCTGTGCAGGTTCTGTCATTAGCTCTGCGGGTTTTCTTTTCTTTTTTTTCTTTTTTTTTTTTTTTTTTTGGGTTTTTTTGAGACAGGGTTTCTCTGTGTAGCCCTGACTGTCCTGGAACTCACTTTGTAGACCAGGCTGGGCTTGAACTCAGAAATCCTCCTGCCTCTGCCTCCCAAGTGCTGGGATTAAAAGCATGTGCCACCACCACCCGGCAGCTCTGTTAGTTTTCAAGCCTTAGCATTTAGACTGTGCTACAAGTCCTATTCATCAGAGTCTCTAGCTTTGGGCTGGTCAATAGAGGCATTGATGAACCTCTATGGTTATGTGGTCAGTCCCTCATATGTTATTCAGTTTCTAATTTCCAGTGTCATGTTTTCTGATCTTTCTATTTCACATGAGAGTAAAAACACACCACATAGCTGCTCTATTTCTATCTTGCCCTGAAGTAATCAGCAAATTATACTTAATAAAGTTGGGTTTGTGTTAGATGACTTTTCCCTATGGTCACTGGTCCTACAGCATTTAAAACTGGCTAACCTAAATTTTTCAGAAACATATGTAACACATTTTTCAACGAATAGTATTTAACTTCCATCAAATAATACTTAACTTCCTTTTGGTTCATGGAGATAGAACCCCACTGTAAATCAAGGTAGGTGTGTGTGTGTGTGTGTGTGTGTGTGTGTGTGTGTGTGTGTGTTTATTCTCTTTCTCTGGAAAATAATACAGAGGAACAGTATTTGTCTTAGTTTGGTTTTCCCTGCTGTGAACAGACACCATAAGCAAGGCAACTTTTATAAAGAACATTTAATTGGTACTGGCTTACAGGTTTAGACTTTCAATCCATTATCATCAAGGCAAGGAGCATGGCAGCATCTAGGCAGACATGGTGCAGAAGGAGCTGAGAATTCTACATCTTGTTCTGAAGGCAAACAGAAGACTTGCCTATAGGCAGTTAGGATAAGGGTCTTAAAGCCCACATCCACAGTAACACACTTCCTCCAACAAGGCCACACCTACTCCATTAAGGCCACACCTCCTAATAGTGCCACTCCATGGGCCAAGCATATTCAAACCACCACACTATTTAACCCACTTCAAAGTATCATGATCATAGTTATGTTAATTGAATATGTCAATTAGGCAAATGGAGTTTTATAAGCAAAGAGTATAAAGTAAAACAAGAAAATTTAAGAAATCCCTAAATATATACTCTGTGATTCTATTGCATAGTTGTTAATGTCAATATATTTCCAGATATTTCTGTCTGTATTTTTATCTTGGCATTTGACTTGTATATACTTCAGTTAGTTTGGAGTTCTAGCTCTATGAGTTTTGACAAATTTAGTTGATATCTTACTAGTTCAAAGAAAATGTAACTTCCAGGGTAATAAAAGAAGAAGATCATTTTGTGCTTACAAGCACAAATCATGTTGGTGACCCATATGCTACTTATGGTCTGTAAAAGTTTAACTCTGAGTTACACAGGAGTTATATTAAAGCCTGCATGGACACATGGAGTCCGATTTCCCAATAATACTTCCACCACAATAAGGATGGCCTTAGAAGTTCTTCATATACAAGCAGAACTGAGATTTCGGAAGTTATAATGACAACCCACTTTGCTCCCAGCCTGTAGGTTTGTCAAAAAGTTGTTTATGTCTGTTCTTGGAAAATAATCTTCAAAATAATGTAGCTATCCCTGGGCAGTCAGAGAGATGGTGTGCTCTGAGAGTCCACGGGTCTGTATTCTAGTGTGGACTGCAAATGAACCTTCCCAGAGCACACAGACTCCTCTCTACTGGTATTTGGACCCTTTCTCATCTCTACCAGAACTCTGTAGTGTGCTTTCCCCATGCTCCTCATAAGGCCAGATGAGGTGTTTCTTTTAAACAAATGGAGTATAAAACAAACAAAATCAGAGAGGTTTTGTGTGTTAATGATTTTTACAGAGTACATGGGCTTGCCTTGACTTTTTCTGCTATGGAAATCTAGGAGTTTATCATTCAAATCCAAAACAAGAAGAAGTGAAACAAAAATAAAGTCAAGCTTCCCTAGACAGCTGAAGCTCTGACACCTCTTACCTATAGATACTCTAAGGATTGTACTCCTAACATGCAGTGCTCTGCACAAACGCCTTGCTTTCACTCCACACGTTACCATAAACTGCTTATTGATGCAGGGACCTTAAAAAGATAACATTAGCACAAGCATACGTATGTGAAGGCTATTACTAAAGCACAGGGCACAAACTGGTGTTATCAAGTGTCAAATGCAGGAATTTTCCATCAAGGACACCCAAGAAAATTCAGCACAATGTTAGCCTCAATCTGACAAAAATCTGTTTGCCCAAGAACCCTAAACAGGTGACAGGGGGAATGAGTTGAGAAACATTACACACAGAGAGGAACTATGAAAAAAAATAACACCTAAAACAGTCTAAACAGTAGAAAATATTATACTAGTCATTGTAATTCAAGCTAATATTTTTTTTTTAAATTGCTGTCAGGGTCTGAGTGAGATCGTGCTAGTCTTCCTTCTTCCCAATGGTGCACTGGGATTATCAAGCAGAGTTATGGAAGCCTAATAATTAATAATACCTAACAAGATGTATACAGTTTTAAAGGGGAAAGCACCAGTGTGTGCTTACATGTTAACAGCGCAGTGGTCGGTCCAAACAAAACTTTTACAGACAACCTGCAAATCATTAAGTTTACTACTTCCCTGATGTTTATGTGTGATGTGGTTGTTTAAGAAACAATTCCTTTTAATTCAAAACCCCTCTCTACTCTCCACATTTCCCACCAGAGTTTCAATACAATTTCCATCAGGGATATCAATTTAAATACAACTTTCCATGAATGTAAACACAGGGATTTATGAACCCATTTCTCATGTCAAATGCCATGTGCCGAATAATAAATACAACCACCCCCCAACTTTTAAAAGCCCATCACCAGTTTCTGCCTCATTCTCACCCCTATCAATATCCCCAGGGCTGTTCTCACAACTGACCATGTTTCTGGAGATGTGCATTTTCCAGATGGGAAGGAAACACTCTGAGTTGGGATTAAACTTGTCAGAACGGATGTATTGCAGGTAATCTCAATCATGAACTGGATGGAATCTACAGTCACCAAGGAGATACACCTCTGCAGATTCCTCTGAGGGACGATCTAGGCTAGGTTAACCTCCAGGTTCATCTCTGGGGAATTAACTTGGTTATGTAAATTGAGCTGGTGTCCTGGACTGGATGAGACACACACACACACACACACACAGAGAGAGAGAGAGAGAGAGAGAGAGAGAGAGAGAGAGAGAGCGAGCTGAGCATTAGCCTCCTCCCTCACTGGTCCTTGAATGTGGATGCAGTGTGACCAGTTGCCTCCAGTTCCTGCTTCTGTGACTTCGCCAGAGGTATGAACTGTGTGCACGGGACTGTGAATCAAAATGAAGTCTCTCTTTTGATTTTTGTCAGGGCCTTTGTTTGTACAGTAACAGGAAAGGAGCTAAGACAGCCCACATGCCTCCCCATGCTGGGCTCTTCCTGTTGCAACAGGAGCTGTGCATTTCTGACTCTGTCAGATTCTCCAGTCAGGTGTATGACAGTCAGGACTTGAGAATAACCAAAATGAAGAACATTCATAACTTAAGAAAACACAAAGCCTCATTATCCATAATCCAGAAATCCCTAACCAGCTCTTTGGCATAATGTTCAGAATTCCTATCTCTGCCCTGAGGTTTCAGAGAACCACAGTACAAGTTTGCATACAATCCATTCTCTTGCAATTGTCCCTTACCTAGAGAATCACTGCCTGGAGACTTTAAATTAGATATATTTACTTCCCAGTAGCCCCAGAGGCTAAGTACTGAGTGGCTATGCTCTGACCTCTTCTTATTAGAACACAGTTGAGAATAGAGATTGAGCTCAGTGGTTTAGTGCTTGCTTGCTATGGCCAAGCCTTGAGTTTAGTACCAGCACCACTAACATGAATAAACAAATAATAAAGGTGGCAGTTAGATTGGATTGTGGCCCAAACTTAGTGACTTAGTTAGTTGTCTCTTTTAAAGACCTTACCTCCAAAGGTAGCCACATTCTGAGGTACTGCTGATTTGAACTTCAAAAAACAATATTTGGAAGACCGAATCAACCCTATCCCCTGCCCCGCCCACTCCCAAAAAAGTCCCCAAATGTTCTGCATTGTATATGAACTTGTTACAAGTTGTCATTTGGCATATTGTCCCCCAACACTCCATGCCTCTTCCCTTTCTGTTGGGTTTGTGCTTGTGTATTTTACACATGGCCTCTAGGAAAGACCTTATAGTACTTATGTATTTTCTAATTCCAGATCTATGGTAGAAGTAAAACTAAAATTCCATAAGTCTTTTTCAACCTCCCAAGTCAAATGCTTGTTGCATTTGTCTCTCTTCTGAAAGAGAGAGAGAGAGAGAGAGAGAGAGAGAGAGAGAGAGAGAGAGAGAGAGAGAGAGAGAGACAGAGAGACAGAGAGAGACAGAGAGACAGAGAGAGACAGAGACAGAGAGACAGAGAGAAGAAGAAAGAGATTACATCTAGAAACAAATGGACCTTGGACTATACAGAGTTTCTAAGCTCTGAGCATTTGACCCCTCCTCTATAACATCCTCCCACAAAGCCCTACCTAATTGTTCAAAACTATGTAAAGATGGAAAGGGAATAACCTCCCAGCAGAAAAGCTCTTTCTCTCATTGCTACCAACAGCGGACAAGGACTGGTAGCATTGTCAAGCTTGGGGAATCTTGGACCTGGAATTTCTCACCATGCCCACCTCCACCCATGTCTTTGTCCCGGTCTGTACATGGGCATCATCACACCTACTTGCTTCTCCAAGTGTTTCCCACGTAACAAATACAACATCATAAAATGACTTTAGATCAAACCATGGGAGGACCCAGTCAAAATTCGTCTATGCCCTTCTGTCTTTGCGATGCAGAAGTCTTTCTCTGACTTAAACAGCGTCATCCGGTCCCTGAACATCCTGCATTCATAGTGTTCTATCTTTCACACTTGCTACAACATCCACAGAGCTCTTGCCATTGCTGTGCCATCCATTTGGCATACGTGCATCCAAGATACTCACAAGACTTTTCTGTGGATTCAGAACTGAAATGTCATTGACTCGGAGATGTGCCTCCTGAACACAGAATCAAAACCAACGTGCTCTCAGTCTCTAGCACGTGTTGCCATGTCCTTTGAACTTCAGCATTGCCATCTGATGCTACAATACAGAGCGGTACTTCCTTCTCTCTGCTCATTGCCTTAGTCCTCCTCTAGAGTGTTAGCTCCAGGACAGCGGTGATGCCTGTCACTCCTGGACCCACAGCATGGCCTACAATTGAATAAGCATTTAATATTTGATGAGCTGATGAATGAATGAATAATGAATTAGCAGGGTGAGCGAGAGAGCTAAATCCCCAATTACCATGAAAGGCATCCAGCAGATGGTCATTCCTAAGGTAGAACTGTGGCCCGCTTACTGTACTTTAGATTATGACTACTTTTGGAGAAAGGGCCATGAAGAATTTAATTGAATTAAAATTAGAGGTAAAGATGGAGGAGTCAGAAGTCGCTACATAAGAAAAAGAACAAAACAGCGGTTGAGAAGAAACTGCGAGAGAGCAGCCATTGGAAAGCCAGGGGCAGTCTCCATGGAAACCAAACTTGCACACACCTTGATCTTCTACTTCTGTCCACCTGTACTGATAATTTTTTTCCCTTGACAACCTTTGCAGACTAACACAAAATCTGAACTGGAGAAGCCAACAATTAGGAGCAGAGACCTAATCTTGATGTATAAAGGTGAATAGCAAAACAAAGCACATGCCTGGTTCTTGGTGTGGTGGCATATTAAGCTGGGATGTAAAAATCTAGGTTTTTAAAAATTATGCATTGTTAACATTCAAATTATACAAGTTTTAAAATTTTAGGTATTTTTTAAAGTAGTATAAATTAAAATCCTAAAGGAAAGTTTTCAATCTTCTTTAGGGATTGATTTCTGGCTTAATTATAGTGTTGTCTGAGAGTATATTCTTAGTCTAAACAAACAAAACTCCCTGAAAATTTCCTCACAAGTCACTGAATGCTTCTTTGCTGAGTGTTTAGAAAATGTTCTTATCTAAGGTATTGAATAAAATTAAGTTAGCTTCAACTATTACACTTACATTCTTGAACTCAAGAAAATCCTAGGGTTTTGGTGAATTTGTTGACGTTTATGTTTCTTTATCACTTCCTTGATTTCAATATTACTTTGAACACACAGATCAATATCATTTAAAACATCCTGTCTCTTGAGTCCAGCTTCTGTAGCAGTCGTAGGCTATTTCCAGTCCATATGCGTTCATTAGTTTTTGATCGTTATTATATAGATATTGTTCACATTCCTGGCAATATATATATATATATAGGTCTAGGTTATATATATTTATATATATTTGGGTCAGGCAGATGACTCATGCTTCCCCACTTTTGTCAGGCAGAGGGGTTCACTCTTTGTTTTCAGGGACTTCACTCAGAACTGAGCCATTATAGACACATATCATTATCATTCACTCAACAGCAAGACTTCTGCCAACCTTTCTCTCAAATTGTGGCTCTCTACCTCAGAAGCCAGCCTCTTCTACTGCTCTAGACTGGCAGAGGCCCCCGAGGGAGAGCAAGAATGTAACATTAGCACATTTTGTTATCTGGAATCTTGCTTCTTCTGGTTCATTTTTGTTCAGCAAGGCATTTTGTGGGGATGTTTCTGTTCTTCATTCATGATGTCTACTTATATCCAAACAGAGAAGGATGCCTTCCCTCCTACTTAGAAAGATAAATTGAAACTATTTCACAAATGAAACATTTATCTTTTAAAATAATTGAGAAAAGTCTTCATTAAGTGCTGTTGACATATAAAACCTTATACGAAATAGAAGACTGGATATTTAGGAATGATCTTGTCTTGGAACGGAAGCATGTTAGAAACAGAATTAAGAGGTATGGAGATACGGTTTTATGTGAATGCAAGCATGGGCATTTTATACTATATCTAAATGTAAGAAAAAATATGAATGAAAGTAAAGCCAGAGTGTTGTGAGAAGAGATGGTTTTACTTTTTCTAAATTTCTGAAATTCCCATTATATTTAGGTAGGAATATATATTTGCTAGGAAATATATAACAATGCAATATATACACTGTGAAAATTTTGACTTCAAGAAATATAAAATATCATCACTTCTATGTATCCTGTGTGCAGAGACAAAGTTCTCTTAAAATATAAATCTCATTTGATAATGTACAGTGAAGGGGATTGTGATATCACTGCTCACAACCATCAGTTATTAACCATTCCCATGCCCAGGCACAGTAGCATCTATTTATGATAGACTTATTCACTCACAGCAGATAAGGGGGACAACATTTTGATTATAGTAGATGATAAAATGAATCATTCAGCGGCTTTATTTTAACGAGTAGGTTCACTTCATGTTGTGATCTGTATGCTACCTTAAGAGTAACACAGGCCTCAAGGTGGACGGTACTGCAGCCTGGGTGTTTGCTTCCCATGTGAAACCCGCAGATGCCCTGCTCTCCAGATGGTGCAGAAGATAGACAATCTGCTCAAACTCAAGATCACTCGACCTTGATCATGACTGCCTGGTGCCCTTGGATTCCGGTTCCTTCCCCCATCCTATGTGCCCATTTGCCAAATCTGTCATGGCACTCACTGTCTCCCTTCGGTTGGGGTTAGAGATGACCAGGACTTCCACTTTAGTCTTACAGGGAAAAATTATGACAGTCTGAGGACAGCCATTGATTTAGATATAGAGAAAATAGAAACTTACATCCGTCACCTTCAAGAATTATTGACTTCATTATCAGAAGTAGTACTGCAGGATAGGAGGGCTGTGTGCTGCCTTAGCTGAGGAGTGTTGCTCTAATAGACCATTTGGGGTTGTTAACCCTGTTAGGACCCCTAATTGTTCTCCAGCGATACTTGACTTTTGGCCCCTACATTTTGAACTGCTTAGTTGCTATTGTTAAGACACACTTAGGTACAGTACAGCTAATGATCTTAAAGCAGAACCCATACGCTCATATATTTGAATACTTGGTCTCCATTTGGTGGCTGTCTGGGAAGGATTAGGAGGCGTGGACTTGCTGGAAGACACAGGATGAGGATGAGGATGTTTCCATTCATCGGCTCCGCTGGATCTCCTCTTGGATGCTTTCTTCTGTTCTTATCCACTAGCCCTTGTTTATTGTCCCTTTGTCATAGGGAATTCTTCATCTGCTCTGTTGTTCCTTATTGATTCTATGAATTTCTCCCAGTCGTAACTACAATAGATACTCAATAAGCATTTTCTGAATGAACAAATAAAAGAATGAAAGAACATTCTCATCATGTGAGCTTTAGTGTCATAAAGGACAGTTTACTCAGAGTGCAAAGTTTTTAATCAAATGATGATGACAAGACCCTGGCCCTGGTCTTTGCAAGTGTGGTTAATGAAGATTAGTTAACCACTTTTTTCCCCCTGCAATATCCTTCTAAAGTAACATGCTGTAGCTTTCATGTTTATTATTATTAATATTCATCATATAAATCATATGTCATGATTACACAGATGAGTAACTGTTACAGAAACTTTGTTGTAGAATTTAAGTGGTATTTTAAAAAAAATACCATTTAAAGTAATGGCATTTTAAAAAAGATTTATTTTAATTACTTCTATGTGTATATGTATCTGCATGAGAGTACAGCACATGTGGACATTAGAAGCAGGTGTCCAGTCTTTTAAACTTGAGTTATAGGTGGTTGTGCACCATCCCACATGGGTGCTGGAGCCACATTTATATCATTTTCAGGAGCAGTATGTGTTTTTAACCTCCGAGACATCTCTCCCACCTATAAATAACAAATTTTAAGAAATTATCATGACTGTTAGTATTTAAGTACAGGACAGAAATAAAATTGTTGACATATAGTTGTACTTCTAAATTTCAAAAAAAAATCAACATTAAAAATGTCAAACCCCTATTTCCTAGTTAAATTTTCATGAGCTTGGTTACATTTGACCAATAGATTTTTTTTTCTAAAATCAACACAATTTGGACTCTAAAATTTGACCTATGACTTTATAAAATGTGTTTTATTATTAGATTTTGTTCTCAAAACTTAAGTCAAACTCCCGTGCAGAGATATGTTTGCTTCGTTTTTTAGGTTGATTTTGAAAAAATAAAGAGAAACATGTTGCTTTGAGATGTGATTTCCACAGTGCGTTGCTCTAATGATGTACAAACAGAGGAGCAGCAATAACGATTTTTCATTTAGCATCGATTGATATAATTCGAAACTCCCAGAATAACAATTTCCTGGACTCGGAGTGGATGTGGGAATTCAGGATTCTGCTCCTCACTGGAACTGTCAGAAGCAGCAAGCAAAAGATGGCAGCAGCGAGTCGTCCGGACACTTAGCAAGCAGCAGGCAGGAGCACTTCACCCTGGTTTTCACATTATCTAATTGTGAACTTAATAATGGCTCCAGTTACAAATAATCCTGGAAGAATAGAAATCAGAAATGTTTCAATGAAATGCATCAAAGAATGAATGAAAGCCTGGTTGTCCCGGGGGTGTGTCTGCTTCTTCAGCACCCTGCCCCCACCACAGGAAGTTCTTCACGGACTGATCATGGGCGTTGCCATAGTGATCAATAAATCAATGGGAATTTTGCGATTTCTTACTAAAAAAAAAAAAGCAAACAACTTTGGAAAGCCATTTTTTTTCCTCTCACACTGAACCTTTTTGGACATAAAAATATGCATACACTTTAAGGATAGGATCTGTGCACCTGCTGTGATATCTAATCTCGTCTTAACCTGCTCCCTGTCCCCACTGACTTACTGAGTTAAAATTCATAAGGAGAAAAACAGGGACCCAGAGACACGGCTCAGTAACTGTGTTTGTTCTGCGAATTTGAGAATCTGAGTTCAGATTTCAGGACCCCCCAGAATGACTGGTGAGGCCATATGCACACCTGCGATTCCGGTATTGAGGGGACCTGGAGACTGGAGGATTTGTGGGGGCTTGTTAGCCCCTAAACTTAACTTCACAGGTTCAGTGGAAGACCAAGTCTTAACATTATTAAGTTCTCCCTTGGTCTCTGGGCATCAGCACACATATTCACATATACCACATGCCTCACATACATACACATATCTCTCACACATGCTAGCACATGCAAATCAAACACTACAAACAGCAACAGACACACAGAGGCTAACCACATTTTTTATTATTAACACACACACACACACACACACACACACACAGAGAGAAAGAGAGAGAGAGAGAGAGAGAGAGAGAGAGAGAGAGAGAACAGCTAGTGTGCCTTACAAGCCCCAAATTCCAGATTCAAGTGGAGCTGATGTTAAAAAAAAAGAACAACACCTGAAAATGACCACATATACTCCCTCACAGGAATCAGGCTATGTTAATGTCACACCAGCTTCGAAGTAGTAGCTACACTGGAGAGCAACTATTGCGAGTGAGACCAAGCCTACTCAAGGTAGGTGGGATAACGGCGCACATTTCACTGTTGAGAACAGTCATTGCTCAATCTCCTGTCTGTTCCTTTACATATTTAGTCTGTTTAACTTTTCTTTACACTTGCCTCAGTTTTTCGCTAACTCCAGAGAATAATAGAGGCTATCTCAGATTTATTACAGGTAATTGGACGTTGTTGGATAATCTCTTGCAAACTGAATAGAAACGTCCCTGAGATTACTGAAGCTGGCACCCCTCTTATTACAAGTTCATGGTTCCTGTCCTGTTTATTGGTGTCTCAGACAATGGCTCTGGGAAGGAGCAGAGTGGAGAGGACTGCTGGCTTCAGAGTGAGGATCTTTGGGGGTCAAGGGAGATGAGCGGTGGGATAATTATGAGAAGTATTTGTCCTCAATGTGACTGACAGACTTTGCAGCAACACAGGGACATAGACGAAGGGCCTGAGGGCCTGTCTGCCTTGGAACTTGGCATGGGTTTCGTTTTCCAACAAGACTTTTCATAGTGAGACTTTGCTTGCTAGATTTAGCACTCTGTGTTGCCTAATGACTGTGTAACTGAGAGACATTCGGAAATCTCAGTTGGAAATGGAGTAAGCTTCACAGACTTCACCAGGGTCAGTGGAGGAGGAACAAAGTTTCCATTTTAGCACTGGACAGTGGAAGAGAAGAGAATAAAAGTTGTAGAGGTGTCCAAGAGGACAACTGGGTAAGAAGTGACAGGAAGAGGAAGAGAAATCTTCAAAGCTCTAGATCCGGCAAGGGTCTTCCTTGTAGGAAGTTTACTCATATTCCAGATTTTAAAACCAGACTGAGTTTGCATAAGGGCAGGGTGTCTGTGAAAAGCAAAGTCAGAACAAGAAGTGGTGGAGACGGGGTCCCCGACATTGTGAAAGAACCTCTCACAGACGTCATGGGTTCTTTGCTTTGGAACCCTAGAATCTACAAGAACATCCACCCCCATCCACTAGCTTGCATGGCTGGCCCGGTGCTCTCCTTAACTCACAAGCTACTCTAGAACCCCTCAATCGCTGCCCATTTGCAGACTGACATCGTCCTCTCCTCGTCTGCTCCAGCTCGGGTGCTGTCTGCTCCCCGGGGATGCTCGGTCCTCTCCCAACCTGCGCCGCCTCCTCCCATCTCTGCTGCTGCTGCTGTTGCTGCCGCCGCGAAAACCAGAAGTGGAATTCGCGTGGCGAGGCGCCGCGCTCTCTCGGCAGCACTGGGCATGCTCCGCACCCGGGGCAGGTTTCGGTGGCGGGGCGGACGCTTGCTCACTAGCCAGGCGCCGAAGCCGGCCGCCGCGGCTGAGCCGGAGGCTGAGCTGCGGCGCGCGGCGGGAGGAGCCTCGCTCTCGGCGGCGGCGGCGGCGGCGGCGGCGACACAGGTGGCGCGGGCGGCGCGCAGGGCGCAGCTCGAGAGCGCTCGGCGCCGGGCGCCAGGGCGGCCCAGGCTCGCGCCCGCGGCGGCAACCGGCCGAGCGGAGCGGCGGGCGCGGCGGCTCGGTAGCCCGGCCCGAGCCCGGGGAGCCCCGCGGAACCCCGAGCATCCCGCGGCGCCCGCCGAGTCGGGCAGGGGGCGCTACGCTCGCCGCGCTCGGAGGGGCGGCCGGGCCGGGCGCTGCGCACTCGCGTCGGGAGCCGCCTCTCGCCTGCCGCGCTCGCCCCTGCTCCCCGCCAGCATCACTTGTCCCGCGGCCGCGCTCCGACAACAAAAGCGGAGGATGCTGCAGCTGGGCAAGGTCAGGACCTTGCTCTGAAGCCGGGCGGCGGCGCGCACGCCTTTCCCCCGACTGAGGAGCTGTCTTTGGCGGCGGGTGCATGTTCGCCAGGAAGCAGTCGGGCGCCGCGCCGTTCGGTGAGTTGCCTTAGCTGAGCCGCTGGAGCCGGGCGCATCCTCCGGGCGTCGTCCGTTTGCTCACCGCCGGTGGGGGTTGGTCCTCCGCTGCCAGCGGGGCTAGGGGTGGCGGCGGCGGCTGTGGGGTGCTGTCTGCCCCGGGGGAGGACCGCGATCCTTCCGGCTCCCCTCTTGGAAGACGTCTCTGCCCGCAAAGGGGTCCGGGGTCAGTGTCTGTCTTGGAGCGGTTACCAAGTGGCTTCTCCGCGTGCTCCCCTCCCTGCCACCCCTCTACCTCGGAGGACGCGTATATAGGGCAACACCGGCTGCTCCCCGCCACCCTCCAGAGCAACCCGGTTGCATTCATGACGTCCCTAATATACCGGAGAAGACAGGGTGGGGGCGGGGAAGACTTCCTTCCAGTCTTTTGCCCTTATGTTCAATGTCATTACGATGTTTGGCTAGAACAAAATGGAAAGACTTAGTCATATGCGTCCATGGCCGTTTCTTCAGTCTCCCGCTGCTCCCCAGACCTAGACCCCTTTGGTCTATATTTAGCGTTTCCGAGGAAGCATTTTCAGAGGGATTCACAGGCTTCCGGGGGCTTCTCTGTCCTGACAATAGATAGCGAGGCTCTGGAAAGCGCTGCCTGACATCCAGGTTTGGCAAGGGTGCTTGTGCATGGGAGATACGCGTAGCGATATTTGGGTGATTCGTAATTAATGGCTGAAAGCAAAGCTGCGTTTCGCTCCCCCCCCCCTCCACCCGGCCTTCTTCTTCTGGTGTGTAATGTGTTTTCATCGATTGATACTCAGCATGTCGAGCCGCTCTGTTCAGAGTAAAGTCTCTAGGAAGGAGGTGCAACCTCCTCGATCTGAGGGTGGGGGTCGGAAAACAGACTTGGGGGCTTAGGGGGTGTGCATCTCTGTATTTCCTACCACGAGCCACTTCTTTCTCAAATCCCCAAAGTTGCGTTTTCACTGTAAACACCGGGGTAATGAAGGGTGTGGAAGAAGAGGAGAATAGAGGGGGAGGCTGTACTTGCAAGGGGTTTGTGTTTCCCTTATTTCCCTCATGTGAAATGATCCACTATGCTTCAGCTCAGCAAGGCTTTATACATATGCATGCCTAATGTTCTCTAACAAATATGTTGGCTTAGAAAAGAGATATGTAATGAACAAAAATCAGGCCTGATAAGCATGACCGACAGTTCACTTTTAGGAACGGTGTGACTGATAGGTAAGACGCTGAGAATTTTCTGCATTGACTTCCATGAAAATGGGGAGGTGTTGCCCCTGCCCATGAGTTACCTCATTTTGCACACTTCCACTGATTAGGTAGTTCAGTTGATGTGCCTGCCGTTGAGCATGTATCAACATAATTAGAAGGCTCCCTAGCTACACTACTAAAATCCAATGGAAGATTGTTTGATAGGACTCCTTTTGGATTGCCAACATAGACTAGTGGATGATTTGGGGGATCGGATATATGGGAAGGTATGACCAATAGAGGCAAGAATCCTCCTGTATGGAAGAGCTGCTTTCAACAACCGGATGCCTCTTTCTTTAGTAATTCTCTGTGCCAAGCAGAATCCATTGTTAATGTTGAACAGTATCCATACTGGTCTGTGGGTTACAAGGTCCAAGGCTTGACTGAAAATGGCTATGTTTGGAATTAGTTGTTGAAATACAGAGGGACTGTAATTTTACTAATAACAAGCGAGCGTGGGAAAAGCACCGCCAGAGGCTACGCTGCTTGGCTTAAGGGAACGCTGCGATTCTTTTTGCCAACACTGCTGTAGTTTCACCTTTATTCACATTTAGGGAACTTTACAGGAGCGCGTTGGGCACACTCTTGGAGCCCTTGCATTATATCAATGTAAAATTTCTTTCAGAAGCATATCTTAGACGAAGGAGGGAGGGGTGCTTTTTCCCCTCTCCTTTCCTTTCCTCTCATTGAGTCTAGTGTTTCAGATTTAACCATGATTCTTATAGACCAGTTGACACCACTGTGTGCCTGTGTGTGCCTCCAGAGAGCAGCTGCTGCGCGTGAGAAAAACTCCATGTATTCTGCATGAGGCTTTTATGCCATATTGTGGGTTGAAAATGATAGTACCTGACTGAATAGCAGTTATAGCAAGTGCATGAGGTTGTTGCTGTGATGAAATTGTCCTAGTCTTGTGGAAAGGGGCTATTTAACTTTGTGTGTGTGTGTGTGTGTGTGTGTGTGTGTGTGTGTGTTTGCGCACTTGTAAAACCAAATCATTATAGATGTCATTAATGTTTGCATTGTTTGTAATAAAAGTCACGCGCAACCAAATTACAGCATTACCAACTACTGCACATCTTTCACAGTACAATAGAAGTCATCAATTCTTCCTCCCGTTCGGTGGTTCCTCATAGAGAGGAAGAATGAAATTCAAAAAATATTAGTTGGAAAAGGCAAATGGAAGTTTCGTTAGATATTTTCTAAGTATAATAATAAGTTTCATAGTGAACTGTAAAAGTGAAAAATGAATGCCTCCAAGTATTTTACTTTGTGCACATAATTGGATGTGTATTGCCTCTCCCCAAAATAATGTAACCCTTTGCTGTTGGGCATGCATGTAGAATTGAAGAGTTCTGCACTATATATATACATATTATATATGTATATTATATCTATATATATATATATCTGTAGGTTCCCCTTTATAAAGGAAAACCATTACTTTTAAATTTGAAATGACTTCTAGTAATTTCTTTATAAAACTGTATATTATGTGGATCAGTATATCTATTTATAAAAGCCAACCGGAGGAACATAAAATATGTTTACACTTCCAACTTCCCCAGAATGTGCCCCTCTCCCCATTATGAATAGAATATGAACACTCCCTTTTTAGTGTTTCTCTTTGGGAATGTTGCTGTCAAGTTAAAGGAAAGTGACACTTGTATCACTCTTGGTGACATAATTTTCACTTTGAAAAGATCCCACATAGTTGGACATATTTAAACTCAAATTCAAACTATGAGTAAAATTCAGACACTGTCCAGTTAGTTTTTTTTTAAGCCGATTCGTTAAAGGTGTTGCACAATGGGTTTCTGCTAACTTACTTATGAGTAAGCAAACTTTAAAATCCAAGTTATCCCAATGACTTCCTTGAGGGTTATTACTGTCCATATTCCAAAGATGAAGCCCTTCGATGGATGCATGAGATGTATATTATTGTGTGTGGAAAGTTGATTTCAGAAAAACAGTTCACGATTCTTGTTGTTAGCTTCAAGTTTATCCGATTACTGCCACAGTAGCAGCATTTTATATGACTATAAAATATTAAATATGTCATACATAAATAGTTTCCATCACATTGTCTGCCAACCCAGCCTACTGATTAATAAACTGCCTGGTTAGTTTTAATGAATCCAATTATATTCACAAACAATACCTCCAACACAGGAAACTCATAGGAATATTTTATCATCCTTTGATCTTAGTCCATTAAATTACAAGACTCATAAAAAAACGTGGGATGAGGATGTTTCCAGTTCTTCATCTTTTAATCACATGGCAGTTGAAGTGATTCAAGGTGTGTATCTTGGTTAATTGATTTGTAGGAAGTGGTGCATCAACATTATGATATTGAAGTTACATTCTGTATATATATATATATATTGACAGGTTACAAACAATGACCGGATAAGTGAGACAGTAATTTCTAGAACTCCTGTCTTAAACATGCATTCACCCATTTATTACCCTGATGAGGTTGTGTGCTGACTGCTAAACTTATTTTTATATATTTATATATGTTAATATGTGTATGTGTGTGCACATAGTTTTAATATATTCCACTATTTCAAATTCATATAGCAATCACACACAGGTTGTAGGAAATGGCCCAGTTTTTTTCTATATATATGATATTCTATAAAAGTTATTAGAAAAGTAAATTTCAATTATGTAATGCTGTCTTTGTGTTTCCTAACGTGTGAGCCACTTATAGTGGCTTTTAGTGAATGCCAATTCTTGTCTCTTAGCTCTTTTCCCTTGATCATTTATTTGGTCATCAGACCCAGCTTATTGACCTGCAAGATGGGTACAGTAAGGGAGAATATCTCAAAATGTTGGTTTGAATATAGAGTATGTGAATACATGGCTTGCAAACTTATACTTACTAATCAAGACATGTGCTATTAAATAGACTATTGACATTGATTCCCATGAGAATAGGCATTATTGTAATATTTTTAATATAGACCATTATAATATTATACTTTGTAGATTGGCATCAAAATGACAATTTTTCTATCTCAAAATACAGAATTCCTTTATGTATTGAAATATATAACCATTAAGGTAAAGGAAATTAAGTTATATCTCCCAGCACTGTTTCTTTCAACAACTGTTATATCTCAGTAGTGAGAAATTTCAAGACTTTGCTATTCTTTATTATTGTTATGTCAGCCTCCTGATTAAGATCAAATTTTCTACAAAGATTAATGCTTTACAGAGAGAATTATAGACTTTAATCAGCATCACTCTGTGAGGTCAGATCTTAAACAGCTGCTCAGTTGAAAAGCAGAGAGCTCAATTCTCAACAGAAAATCATTGTAAGGGAAGAAAAAGAAACATAAGGCAGCAAAAAATTGTATGGGAAGGAGATGGCCTCCTCTAAATGATGTCATCACAAGACGATGGCCTCCTCTAAATGATGTCATCAGAAAGAGAACTGAGGTGTGAACCGGTGCCTTGTTGAACATTAGAGGTCATTTTCATGGATTCCCACATCCAGGGATCTACAGTGAGGACAAGCATGTGGGCTACTGCCCTTCCAGGTTTGAACTCTTTGGGTATTCCTGAGTTCTCCCAAGGTGGTATAGCCATTACCTTCTGTGGCATACATTATATGATCATCACATTGTGATACTTCCTAGAATTTGTTGCAGGAAATGACCCCTGTGACAGCAGACTAATTTATCTTCAGTCAAGGAAGAGTTTTGACAATCAACATAGCTATTTATATTCAAATTTATGTTTTGTTGTGAGAACTGCCAATTATGTTTTCAGAGTAAAATGCATGTTATAACAGGAGGCATTAGCTTGTTTTTTTGAGCAAAGTAAACAGGTGAGCCAATTATATTTGGTTAAGTCAGTATAGGAATATATATGTCAACAATTTCTACAAATTTTGAATGACATGAGCATGCTACTTTCCGAAAGCAATGGTTTGTAGCATTAGGTCAAGGGGAACTGTTAATTATGTCATTGAAATTACTGAGTATAGTTATCCTTCATAGGTAAGGACTGTGGTTTTCTTATTAATATTGTTTTATTTGTTTAATAATTGTAGTGACGCCAACTGACCTTAGAAATTAGATTTAAAAGATATATGTTGGTTACCATACATTTTTGTTCACATTACATATTATTTCTGTTGGTTTAGGAGACGCTTCATGTCTACCTCCTCTAATTTAAACATGTAATACCATTAGTAGAGAATATTTATAGCTTATTTTAAAATTGTGAAAGGCAGAGAATTAATATTGATAATTAATGTCTTTAAGGAGCCAAATAAATATCCCTACCCTGACGTTCTAAGCAGGCTGAGAAATTAGAAGGAAAAAAGATAATAAAGAAATCCCTTCCAAGGACTAAACATAGCTTTATGTGACTACTGAGTGACATCTCAGGTCCGTGGTCCATCCTCTGTCTTCCCTTGGAGACTGAGCTGTCCCTGAGCAGGTAGATCCCAACCTTGCTCCCTGCAGACACGGAAATCTCCAGAGGAAGAAAGAAGAAGCAAGGCAACCTGTTCCTGTATTCTTCAGAGGATGAGGAAGTGAAAGGTTGGACAGAGGCCAGAAGTGTTTCATTTATTAAGGTCCCTTCACCTGGAAGGGAGCACCAGAAGTAAGAAAGAAGTGTTCCCTATTGGCATGGTCTAAAAGGATTCTGCCTTGTAGAAGTCAGGGCATAGGAACATTCACAGCACTTCATTTAGCAGTTGAGGTTTTTTCTTAAAATATTTCGTTCTGTTTTGTCACCATCTGAGGAACTGTCAGGGGAGTGTCTACTCACCTGGCTGACTTATAGTGAGGATGACCCATGAAATTCAACTGAGTTATGAACGGCTGACTCTAAAGTGACTTGTCCTTTGGGTTTCTTTCTTACTCTCCATGTTAATTTTTAACTAAAATTAATTGGATGGCCTTGTAAGTCACATTGACCATGAAAAGGATCCTGTCAGAAGCTAACTTCCCAAACCACATACAAATACTGATCCAAGGTAGCTCTTACGTAGAGCAGATTTCACTTCAGTGAAGCTTCTTGGAGTTTAACTGGTGTTTAATGTGTCAGTACTAATAGGCCCAATCATGGGCAGAGTTAGAAAGAATGAATTACATTAAAAATGATTATGTTTTATGTGACTCTGGGTATGACTGCTCAACCTAAAAATGCCCACTCCGTATGACAAATTTTAATCCTCATCAAATATTAGAGTAACATAGTAGTCATCATCATCAACTCAGAGTAATTTAATTTCCAGAAGGAATAATTCTTCAACAGTAAACTAAGAAAAGAGCTATAATTCAGCTCTCTACTTTTAAGAAGTCCTCACAGATATGGAGGATGGTTTTTGGGTCTCTGGGAGACTGCCTGAGAACTGTTCCAGTGTTGTGAATGTGTCTTCCAAAGAAACTGTATCATTAATATTTTATCACAAAGGAAGATTTCTTTTCCCATGATGTTGACAACTGTGGGCACTGTAATTGTAAAGCAAATGCCCTTTAGATTGCAAAAATATTATGGTTTTCTGGGAGTTAGTTGACTTTCATTTAAAAATACTATTAAGGTTAAACATTCCATTAGCTTGTATACTTTTCTTTTGTGTATCCTATATTTCTCCCCTAAACCCATTTCTCCTTTCTTCTGCTTACCTCTTTTCTTAGTGATTGAAATAGTTTATCTGTAGTAATTATCCTCCTCTTTCCATGTTTTAACAGCTGTAGACCTCATTTCATTAAATCTGATTGGGGAGCATGGTTCTAAGCCTTGCCCTGTGGCTTTTATGAAAGAGAACACACTACTCACTGATTCTGTGTCTTGGTGATAAATGAATCGCTGGTGTAGACATCGAGAAGGTAGCTAGCCAGGCAGTGGTGGCGCACACCTTTAATCCCAGCACTTGGGAGGCAGAGGCAGGCGGATTTCTGAGTTCGAGGCCAGCCTGGTCTACAAAGTGAGTTCCAGGACAGCCAGGGCTATACAGAGAAACCCCGTCTCGAAAAACCAAAAAAAAGAAAAAAAAAAAAAAAGAGAAAGTAGATAAAAGTTAGACCCTGCAGGGCTGCTACTGACACTGCAAGTTCAGGGGACACATTCATTCCTGCATTTTCTGGTTTACTGAGGGAAAAATAAGTAATAATAATAATAATAATAAACTTAATATAATAATAATAAACTCAAAATAGTTAGCAAAGTACCTAGCAAAGGGACATCGAGAGTGCTAGATCTTTTCTGTATGAAGTAATAAAATGTCGTCATTTATTTTTTGGTAATTCTTACTTTCGTTTTCCTCCCCTGTGATGCATTAATAGGCACCCTCACCAATTTTCTTGAGAAGGCCAGGTGTTCGTGGCCATAGTGGCTCTTGCAATGGGGCTTCACACTACCCCCTTATTAAAGTACCACATTTTCATGCAAGAAGAAAAATGCTGGGAGAGTTCTTGCCTTTCCCTTACCCATCTGTATTGTAGACCCTTTTCTCAAGGTCATATATTGTCCTTCTCCTCAGGTGCATGTTCACTGGGGAAGTCGAGTTTGGCAGCAATCTTAGGAAAATACATGTGCGTTCTGTCCCCCCACTCCCTGTTAAACATAGTAGGCTCTTTAAGAATTACTCTATTTGGAAATTTATTTTATCATGGATCCTCATCTTTTAGCTAGTGATTGGCACACAGTAAATATGCCAAGCATTACAAGTTGTGTGGACAGCCTTGTTTCTGTTGTGTAAACTGGTTCATGATCCTCCATAAGTTTTTTGTATTTGCTTTGGGCTAATTTTGGATGCTGGCCATTAAGAGTTTATGCAAAATAAACAAACTAAAAAACAAAACAACAACAGCAAAAACCCAGTTCTGCTAGTTCAGTGATACAAATGACAGTGGCATTGGGGATTTCTGTTCACCTGACCTCTGTGCCTGTTTTGTCTTTGCCCATTGAGATGGAACTTTCAGGGGTTTGTGGCACGATATGGCAACTAATGTGAAAACTGCACGGGACACACTTAGGTTTAAAAAAAGTGTTCTTTGGAACTTTTGATATACTCCAGTACTATGGTGATTTTTATGAGTTGGTATAAAAATATTTTCTTGCCTGTAAACCAGAGTGCTGCTCTCCATTACAAACACAGTTACAACATACCCACTTCACTAATGGCTATAATGGTTGAGGTACATGCCATTGGGTATTGCACAAAAGAAGGCTTCTCAGTGGCAATGCACTTTTTAGTCCTTTGTATGACGTCAGATATTGAAAGGCATGCTATATCAGGTCAAGAACTTTACCAGCATTTTCCTTCTTGCACAAAAAATTGGTACTTTAAGAAAGAGAGGTAGTGTGAGGGCCCATTGTGAAATCCATCAAGCTACCTCTAGAATATTTTCTCTCGAGGAGGGCGGCTGTGTCTGGCGCTGATGAGGCTTTATCAGAACAGTTTTAGAAGTGTGAACTGTGTTTGGGCTTCCGATACATTTGTCTTCAGAATAGTTCTTTAAAAATTCTTTGAGTAGAGTTGAAGAGATTCTTATCGCTCCGACTGTAGCCTGCCAGTAGGAACAAGTGAAGGGAGGTTATACAACTTCGGTTTGTTACGCAGTCTCCAAATGCTTGAAGAAAAGGAGGAAGGGAAATTAAGAGTCCCCACTGAGTATGCTCCTTAGCGAGAAGCGAGGTTTTACGTATTTGGGAAGACATGCTTTTGCTGCTGTTTATTTTGTGTGTGGTGGTTTTATTTCCCTTATAAATGTAAAGTCCTCTTTCTTCAGCTCAGGTGCATGAGGAATTGTAGAACGACACTATTCTTGGTATTTGAGCGCTCAGAACATGTACAAGGGGTGATCTTACCTCGCACTTGTGGATGCCAGGTAGACGTGGACTGTGAAAGGAAGGAGCAGGAAGGTGGTAGCTATGCTGGACAGTTAGGTGATACCGCTTGCTTGGCAGATTGATTTGTGGACAGACTGGGTGTGTTGTGAACACAGCTGGGGTCTTAGTTAAAAAGTGAAGACATTTTTGAGAACTGTGAAAGAGTGAATGAGTAGCTTTAAAGTACTTTCACTGAACTGGGCAGAATTAAGTTTTGAATAAGTGAGAAGCCATAAAGAGGCACAAAGAACATGTTCTGGGTGTATCTCTACAGAGCAAGGTAGGCGATCTTTCCCTTTAAGGCATGAGGCTTTTTTCTTCCTACGTGAAAGGTTACAACTCACCAGTTCAAAATCGGGTTTTAAAAACTTAGATGGTGTTACAGCCATATTTTAATTTTTTCTTTTTTGTTAGATATTTTATTTGTTTATATTTCAAATGTTATCCCCTTTCCTGGGTTCCCCTCTGAGAACCCCCTATTCTATCCCCCGTCAACCAACCCACCCACTCCTACTTCCCTGTCCTGGCATTCCCCTATACTGGGGCATTGAGCCTTCTCAGGACCAAGGGTCTCTCCTCCCTTTGATGTACAACAAGGCCATCCTCTGCTACATATGCATCAGGTCTGACATAGTTTCCTTCCTTTGTGTGCAAGCTCCGTTAAAATGCATTAATAGCCACAAGGACTCTAGACCCTTCAGTGTTAAATGTACTCTCTCCTTCCCACAGTGTAGCAAGATGAGTTTACCTGCCTTTCCTATAGACTGACAAACTGTCTTTTACAGCATCCCAGTTTGTACACGGAGAGTGGCAGGCGATGCCAAGCAGCAAGAAGGGAACTGCTGTCAGCCGAGAAGCAAGCACTGGCTTTCTTTGAATGGGATTGTTAGGGGAAATAAAAACAAAGTTGTTCATTTGAGCTTTCATAGCACGTTAGTTTTTACACATGTATTCCCATATTCCAGCACCTGAAAATTACAACCATCCTGAAAGCCGCACAACAGATTCCTGTCCAGTGGATCTTACTGAGCTCACAAATCTTCAGGATACCCTTCCACGACACTGACCTGATGGCAGATAGCATGATACAATCTCCAGGCATTTATCACTGTAGCTTTTGAGGTGGGGTGGGTCAGGGTTCGGTGACTTGATGAGATTCACAGCTCTGGTCCAAAGATGTTAGCGCTATACTATCGTTACAATCTCTGTCAGTATCTTTCATGTTTACATAACTGTATCTATTGTGTATTTCTCTTCCTACTCCTTCTTGTATTTAGAACAAACTGTTATGTGGACTATAGATTCATTTTTAAACATTTTCTGTAGCTTATTAATGCTCACCATTCATACCCATAATCTATATTAATGAGGAGGCTCACATTCTATAGGAGTATGATTGCAGTTTTTCTACGAAACAACACATTGTTGCTACCTAGGTGTTTATTGCTGGTGTATCTCTGAGAGTCACGTTCCAGGTCACTTTGAAAGAATAGGTCTGCTTTTGTGTTTCTTGAAAGGTATCAAGAAGGACATTCAAGATGAGATGGTCATTCCAGGTTAAGTGCATGCTGCCTGACGGTTGGTAGTGGTTCTCCCAGCATGTGGAAACTCCCATAATCATGTCAAGAAGTAATCTGCACATGCGTACTGGTTTTAAATATGGACCCACAGTAGGGTTTCAGATGTTCCAGTGTGTGGTGGTGGGATGTGCAGTGTCCCATGATGCCAGAAGACTTTGTGAAGATCTTAAGGATGGCAGGGAACAGATGGTATTTTAACAAAGTGTCTGTGGATGATCTGTGACATTGCAAATTGACTAGAATGCCGAACGGCATAAATTAGACCTAAACCAGGACCGAGAGACATACCATGTTTTCCCACATCAGGTAAGAACATGCCAGAGGGTGATTTGTCAGTGGTTCTACCTGGCTTTGGGGGAACTTCATTAATCAAAATACCGAAAGACTCTTGGTAAAGCTTAGGCTGATATCAAAACAAGATGCCATAGGATGGTGGCACAGACCAAAGGTTTCTTATCGATCTGGAGGTTGAGAAATTCTACACTTGGTTTCTGGTAAGGGGTCCCTTTCTAGTTCAGGTACAGCCTTCTAGTTGTCTCTTCCTTCACAGGGTCTTCATTTTCCTCTGTGACCCTTCCTGGGAGGTATTTGTGTCCACCTCAATGGCAGATTGAAGGAATAATTCAATCTAAGACAAGCTTGGTGAATCAGTGTATTCATTAGGGTTACTTAGCAGGGGCATCTGTGACTGTTAGGTATCTGCATCGGAGAAAAATCCATCCCAGTACAGGTGAGTGGCTCACAAAAGCTGGGTTACCAGAATCCCCAGGCAGTGTGCAGGTACTTACTCCTCCAAAGGTTTTTTTTCTTGGCTGGTGATTGTTTGTATTCTGTAAACCATGGGAAAGCCTTTGTGAATCTCATGTTTCCTGTGAGTTTCTTGAGTCTCGGAAGCTTCCCTTTGCTCATGATTCAGTCTGGAGGAACTGCTACACACTCATATTCTATGTGTGTTTATCCTTCATTGCGTAAGGTCGCTCATTTCAAAAGACCCCGCTTCTGTGACTTCATGTAACCCCACTTACCTTCGACAGACCCCAGTTCACTCATCTTTAAAGCTCAGGCTTCATTAGATGCATGTGTGCCAGGATGATGGAACATTCCTGGGCAGGACAAAGCCCGCGAGCTCTTCACAGCCAAGAAGGCCATCCGTTTCCCCAAATAAATGAGAATGTTCACTAGGCAACGTTGGCAATTCTTTGACTAATTTACAATTATTCTTCAGTTCCTGTTAAATCGTTGGATTTAAGGTTTTGCAAAGTTAATTTTACATGTATTGGTCAAAATTGGAAGGATTTGATTCTTGATCAAATCTCTGGAAGGATACTTCTCATCTTGATCGAATCTCTTGTTTCTCTTTACTTGACTTCTGTCTGAATGCTGGTCCAGGGCCTCCCTCTTAGAGATCTACTGCAAACTCCTGATGGCAGGAACACTTGCCTCCACTCTGCCTCCCTCCACGCCGTCGTTTTCACAGCTTCCAGAAGGCTCAAATCTCTTCTTTGCCTATGCTACCTGCAAAGGCGACCGAGTAAAGGACCAAATCTTCTGATTGTCACATCTCCCCCACTTCGCCTATGTCTTCGATTTGTTAAGCTACAGCTACCTTGAACATCTTTCTGCTTTTTTTTTTCCAGGCTAACACAGACATTCTTCTAGTATTTTTAGAATCTAATTGCCGTTACAATATGCATGTGAACTTGAAGTCACCTCATCTACTTACTAGTTTGCAAGGTTGTTTCCATGTGTTTATCCTTGAGGGTTGATCCTTAAACTATTTTAAAGGAGGCATAGTTAGATAGAGCCAAAAAAAGCACTATAGGAACATTAAAGCATGTCGGGCTTCTAGATACACACCTTATGGGGGCTATGGAGGATAGGGAGGATTTCATCATCACTGAAGCCTACCTTAAGTATGTATTGAAAGCAGAGAGGAATTTAGAAAGCAGATCACCTAGCTGGAGACGGCTGGGATATCAATATGATTATTAGTTACCAAGAGGTGACCGAGTTTCCATAAATAGGTCGAACACAGTGCTTCCATTGATAAATTGGCTGCCTTGTATTTCCTGGCATTCGTAGACACCGCAGGTTATTTCTCAAAGGTGTATTACCTCATTGTGAATAGGATTCAAAGATCCTGGATACTTTGCTGCAGAATAATATTAAAACATACTTGTAGAGCTTCATCAACTTCGTATTTCCATGGAAAGGTGTTACCTCAAAGAACAGTTCTACATTGTGAACCACATGGGAGATGCTGCTTTGCCTAAGAACTCAGAGACCATTCTTCTATGAATATCATTTTAAGGATAAGTGAGATGAGAAATGGTAACATTAGAAGTGATTAGCACATTTCATTATCAAGAGCAGACTTGTTTTCCCAATGTAGTTGTTTCCCTTTAGATTTAAATTTCAGATACTATCTATGCGCTAGAATATTGAAACTGTAAATCATTTCAAACTCTATCACTGTCCAAGTGTTGATTCTGAGATAAGACCTTGATTCCTACATATGGAACACATTGCATTTTCTTTTATAAGGAATATACTTAGATGTGTTTGGATTATTGTGGTTTTTGCAGACTGCAGCATAATTAAAATGTCAGTTCCTAACTAGGTGACTTCAAGAGTAGATTTTGTAGTTTCACGTACACTTTTATCCATATTTGTAATTCAGAATTAATATAAGAGATTTGTGTTTATAAACATTCATATTTGTCATTTGGACTTTCTTGTCACAAAGTTCCCTACCTCATTCAAATTTCCTATGTCTTAATGAATTGTCTTCAAAACAGAAAACTTTCACACTTGCATTGTGTTATTGCCGAATGTGGCGTTACATTGGAGAAAGTCCTTCTGACCTAGTGAGTGTATTGTAAGGTAGTTTCCTTGTGAGATTGGCTGACCACTTGAAGAGCAATGTGGATGGAGCGTTTACCTCTTGCAGCTTTGCAATGGATCTGTGTTTGTGCATCATGGGTTTGGGGTACTCCACTTGGTTATGTCTTCATTACCCTTGACTCAGTTTAGTTCTAGAGAGATTTCCAATGTTCTTGATTAGTGTGTGTTGTCAGAAGCTATGCTGAGAGGCTGGTCACATCAGGAGGGGGGAGTGGAGGACATTATGGCGTTTCCTTACCACCTTCATGTGCACTGTTGACATCTGTGTGGTCTTTCAGATTTTGGCTTTGAGTCTCAAGGAAAGGACCACCCAGCTGAGTATTTGCCAAAGGAATCCCATGCCTTGAAAGTGTTTCTGTTTAAGTCATTCCTAGAATTTGTAGAAGTCACACTCTGGCCTGCTTTAACACAGTGTTCCTGAGGATATTAGATAGGACCACACTAATCCCTGATATGTGCCCTTTTCTTCCCTTTTTTTCTTTCCATTTTTCTTTTCTTGAAATAGGGTCTCACACTATAGATGCGCTGGTTTGCAATTCACTTTGTAGCTCAGACTGGACTTAAAGTTTCCAAGGTTATGCATCCACCTTCTGAATGCTGAAGTCATAGGTATGAGATACCATGCATAGTTTGATAGCCATCCTTTGTCTATAAAATTTAAAATTTCAATGTAATCATTTTTGTTCTCCTTAATTGAAGAGCTAATTAATAATTTAAATACAATGTTTAAGTTTTTCTTTTTACTCCACTGAAATTTTCCATTTGGTAGCTTACCAAGCAAGACATTCAAATCCTTCTGCATTTTCAAACACTAAGTAAGATGTGCCAACTGCTAGGTCTTGGGGGACTTGTGATTCGATTAACATTAGTGTGGCTGGAAAGAATGATATCAAGTCCCCACGCAACTCAAGAAACTGAGCTATTTGTGTGGCTCTTGGGAGAGACACAGAGTCACTCTGCCATAGGCAACTGTTTTTATCTTCAGCAACACTTCTATCTGTCCTGGGGTTTTATATCCAGCTGTATTATAAGTTTAGTCTTTAAATCTCCAGAAAAAAATGTAATTCAAATACCATTGTAATATGCTAGTATTTTTTTGTGTATGAAAATTGTATTTTATGAGTTTTTTGTTTCCTTCTTCCTTTCCTCTCCTTTCTCTTCCCTTCCCTCCTTCTCTCCCCCTTCCTTTCTTACTTACTTTTTAAAAATTTATTCTTATCTCATATATTCCATCCTGATCACAGTTTTCACCCTCTACACTCTTACTGGTTCTCTTGTCATCTCCCCTCTCCCCCAGATCCACTTCTCTTCAGTTTCCCTTCAGTACAGATCAAGCCTTCCAGGGAGATCAACTAAAAATGCGTTACAATAAAACCCTAGGCAAACAAACAAACAAACAAAAACAAAAACAAAAAAAAAAAAACCTCTTATCAAGGCTCAACAGGGAAACTGAGTAGGATGAAAAGGGTCCCAAGAGCATGCAAAAGGGCCAGAGACACCCCAACTCCCACCATTAGGAGTCCTACAAGAACACCAAGCTACACGACCATAACATGTATGTAAAGGTCCTAGCTTACTCTCTGAGTTTTCGGGGTAGGTATTTACAAGTGAAAGTAATTAATGAATAGTTGCAATGAAATTATAATTTATGTAAGGCACTACTTATTTGTAAAATAAATTTGGGGAGCTGTAGAGATGGCTCAGCGGTTAAGAACACTGACAACTCTTTCTGTGGTCCTGAGTTCAATTCCCAGCAATCACATGGGGGCTCACAACCATCTGTAATGGGATCCAATGCCCTCTTCTGGTATGTCTGAAGACAGCTACAGTGTACTCATACACACACACACACACAAAAAAAAACCAATCCATCAATCAATCAACCTTTAAAACTAAATAAATAAATAAATAAATTTGGGCCAGTGATATGTTTGGGTGTGTAAAGGCTCTTGTCACTGAGCCTGGAAATTTGACTCTAGTCCCGGGGACACACCGTAGAAGGAGAGAACCTCTGCAATTTGTGTGTGTGGAAGAGTTCTTGTACAAGAGTTCATGGCACTTGGGGTATTTTGATGAGGAATCTGGCCTTCTGTATCTGGTATTTTGCAAACAAGGGCTCAAACAAACTTGAACAAAAATAATTAGAACAACTATTAGTATCTATACTAATACACAGAGTGATTTTCATTGTTTATGTAAGAAATCCTTTGCGGCGGCTGATCACATCGTGTTTGCACTGTTTCCAAAGCTGTGGTGTTAAGAGCTGTTATAAACCTGAAGAGCACATGCATAGGTCATATAGACACTGCTTTATATTACCTCAGGGGCTTGAGTATCTAAGCACCATGGTAGATCCTGAACGCGGTACACTACAGGTAGCAAGGGGCCATTGTACCGAGTTGTGGGCAGTAAATACAGTTGTGAATTCAAGACTATGAGCGAGCAGATTTTGAAATTGTCAATAACAGTGCTCCAGCTTCAGCTCTTGATAACCTGTGCTGAGAATCGCACTTGACCTTTGTATGTCCCTACGAGATGTTCATGACATCAGGCTGAGGTAGGAAACGTGCTATGCCTTATAGGAACAATGTCATTAAGACTTTTTTTTAGGAGAATTTTTTTTATTAGATATTTTCTTTATTTGCATTTCAAGTGTTATCCCCTTCCCCTTTTCCCCTCTGAAACCCCCTATCCCACCCCCTCCCCTGCTTACCAACCTACCACTCCTGCTTCCCTGTCCTGGCATTCTCCTACACTGGGGCATCGAGCCTTCACCAGATCAAGGGCCTCTCCTCTCACTGATGTCCAACAAGGACATTCTCTGCTACATATGTGGTTGGAGCCATGGGTTCCTCCATGTGTACTCTTTGGATTGTTAAGGTTTTCAAAACAAGGGAAATTTTATGGTCAGAGCTGACAAGAGCCCACAGAGGTGGGATGACTAAATGTTATGTGGAGTCCCATGTGGGCTCCTCAAAAAGTAAGAGGACGTTAGGGAAAGATGAGGTAGATTTAAATTAACAGTAGACCTCAGTTAATAGCAATGTTTAAGTATTGCCTTGTTAATTGTTACAAATGTACTGTAACATAGAGGGTAAATTGAGTATTAGAAGATAACTTCTGTATTAGAAGTTCAAACATTCCTATTCAGAGTTTTCCAAGACTTGACTAAGGACGAAGCAACTTGCTTCATTTGGATAGTCTTAGACCCTGCCCTAAGATTTGATGCTTCTTACTCAAACTTGACTTGCTGTCTATTAACTGACCAATCAGCATAATGTAAGTTATGTTATAGACTTCTTGCCCCAGTAACAGAAAAATAAATAACCCAAATTGCTTTATAGCGGTGGATTATTTTTTCATCATCTTGAGTTGCTTATAGTCAGGGGAAGAAGATAATTCAAAAGCCTCTTGAGTTTCTCAATTCGGTTTTAGAGCAGGCCTTTCAGAGAAGCAAAGGTTGCTTTTGTTATTTATTTTGAAGTAACTTTAACCAATTATTAGGAATATTTTCTTCCTTCCACATACAACGTCCCCCCCCCCCAAAGAAATAAAAGAAAAGAGACAGTCCGTTTTGTGAATGAGTTTTCTAATACATGAAAATGAAGTCTTAGCCTCCAACTAGCCTGCCCTTCAACCCTTTCAGTCCCTGGGTTCTATGTGTCTGTGTGTAGGATGGTTAGGGTCAGCAAGTGAAAATATAAGAATTCCGGTTGAAATTCAAATAAAACAAAACTTTAAGCAATACAGTTCAGTTCTATTATTTTTGGTTTTTTTTTTTTAGAGTGACTGTCCAAATTACTGTGTTGGATATATACATTGAAGAAAAATTGACTTTCTCCCCCTAAAATCCAAATTTCACTGATCCTAGAGATGTAGGTTTTTTGGTTGCAGAGTCGCAGTTCTTTCCCTTAACTCTCCGTGCTGATCAGCTGGTGCTGCTAACGCTGGCTCTGAACCCTTCGCTGTGCTCCTCAGACCCCCACAGTTGTGACGGGAGCTTCCCTGTTTGGTAGTTCTTCAGTGCCATTTGTATTCAAGTGTCACCTTCTTGTGAAAACTCATCCTGTCACCTTACCCCCTGTGGAACTCACACAGGAACTTCCTTCCGATTTATAGAGTATTTCCTGCGTATTGTTCTTGGTGGTGATTATGTGCTCATCAGTGAGGACATCGGAAGGTGAGTCTGTCACAGCTCCCAGGGCTCCTCGTGACAATGGATATCAATATCTTCAATCCAATATTTTGTAATCTAACAGGGAGGATGTTTTTCAGTGAGGGTAAACTGAGTTATGTGGTCCAAGGAAACAGTCCCTGGTTTCAGTAGATCAAAAGAAAGCTTGGTGCGTTTTCAGGTTGGATTATCAAGGGCATGATATAATATATATATTATATATATAATATATAATATATATAATATATATATATATATAACTAGTAACTTAGGCATTCAGCCAATGGATTCTCCACCTGTGCAGGTTTCCATGGCCACTTGGGGAAGCGGATGAAGTGTTAAATGAAGTCATACATTTCACAGCCTTATTTCCAAGGCAAAACAGACTACAGAGCCCTCTGGTTTTACCATGTGCCAAGAGACAGAGAACCGGGGTAGTGGTGAGCGGCTCTAAGCACGCCGTTTAAAGAGGCAGAAGAGCCTTGGAGAGCTGGGTGGTAGAGAGTCCTGAATTCAGGAGTCACTCCTTTGGAGCCTGTAGTGATATCCACAAACCCATCCCTGGTTTCAGAACGTTTGTACGCTAGGCAGAGCTTTGGTTTTTGTGCAGAAGTAAGAAAAAAAAATGTCAAAGCTTCGTTTGTCAATGGCGCAGAATAGGATGTGAGTCATGACTGAGGATCAATATTATGATAATGTGCTCAGATAAAGTGTGAGCACATTCCAAAGTAATCTTTTTTATTTTTTTTAAAGTTTTTAAATTTTTTATTAGATATTTTCTTTATTTACATTTCATATATTATCCCCTTTTCTGGTTCTCCCCCCCCAAACCCCCATCTCATTCCTCCTCCCCCTGCTTCGATGAGGGTGCCCCCCTCACTCCCTGCCCTCGAATTTCCCTACAGTTGGGCATCCATTGAGCCTTCACAGGACCAAGGGCCTCTTCTCCCATTGATGCCTGACAAGGCCATCCTCTGCTACATATATGGCTGGAGCCATGGGTCTCTCCATGTGTACTCTTTGGTTGATGGTTTAGTCCCTGGGAGCTCTGGTTGGTTGATATTGTTGTTCTTCCTATGGGCTGCAAGTCCCTTCAGCTCCTTCAGTCCTTTCTCTAGCTCCTCCATTGAGCACAACATGCTCAATGTACAATGGTTGGCTGCAAACATCCTCCTCTGCATTTGTAAGGCTCTGGCAGAGTCTCTCAGGAGACAGCTATATCAGGCTCCTGTCAGCAAGCGCTTCTTGGCATCCACAGTAGTGTCTGGGTTTGGTGACTGTATATGGGCTGGATCCCTAGGTGGGGCAGTCTCTGGATGGTCTTCAGTCTCTTGTTGGCTTTCAGGAATTACTATTTTCAGATATTAAGAAAATCCAGACCCATTTTATATAGCAAGGGCATTTGTGTGAATGTGTATGCCTATGTATATATTAAACACATATTTGTGTGTATTGGGGTGATAGCTTGATTAGTGTATTATTGGATTTTATTTTATTTTTTATTTAATTGTACATGTGTGTGTTCACGAGTGAGTTTTATGTACATCACATGCATTCACAGGCCAGAGGAGGCCAGAAGAAGGTCTTAGATCCGTGGGAACTGGAATCCCTAGAGCTTAAGTTACAAGAGATTGTGTGCTGTCATGTGGGTGCTGGGAACCAGACATGTCCTCTGCAAGAATAGTAAGTATCCTTAGCTGTTGAGCGATCTTCCAGCGCCTTTATTGATATTTGAACATTCCTGGAGACCTAGCTTATTGTCTCATTTTGATAGAGGCAACGGATCCCATCTAGGAACGCTTGCTTGGTTTAAACATCTCCTTCCTCTCTCACTTCCTCTTGCTGACCCCCGCCTGCGTCTTACTTGCCTATCACATGGACCTGGAGAATAGTGGTTCAGCAATCATGTTTCCCTGCTCCACTTGGCGTCTACCTCCCCTTCCCTCTGTCATGCTGGCATGGTCTCCATGGCAACCCTAGGCTGCTCCACAGGCAGCTGGCCATGCTGGCTGGCTGAAGCTGGCTGGCAGAAGCCATCAGAGAGTGAGGAGGCCTTGAAGAGCCCTGGAAACAGCTTCTGGTGAAACTGTAATGACAGAAATAAAAAGAAAATGTTATTAATTTGAGATATTTAGGCTAGTGGTAAGATTCCCAAGGGGACCCAACTTCCATCATCTGCATCTTGCAAATAATAGTATTCCCAAATACCCATTATACACAGACACACACACACACACACACACACTCACACACACACACAGACATAATGGGTAGGCAGATTGAACACTGAGCCGGGGCCAGTGGCTGCACTGGGCAGTTGTCACTTCCTTAGTGTACACACTTCAGAGTCATTTGAATCACTTGTCCTCAGTGTAAGGTCTGGACTACAGAGCACTCTCGAGCGTTTGCTGCCCCTGTGTCCTTTGGGCATTGGTCCTCTGGATGTGAGGCAAGCTTCAGAACAAGCTGCTTATTTCTCAGACTCTCTTCAACCTTGCTTGCTTTGCTTGACCTTTCTCCAGGGAGCCCATCCCAGAGACAAGCTAACAAATGTTTACAAGAAATAGCACAAAGTGGCGAAGACTGAGAGCAAAGGGTAGCGGGGAGACGCTGATTGGAGACCGCGTCCAACATGCAGTAGTTATATTGCGGTTTAAAATAAATTCCCTGCATCCAATGGAGAGCGCTGTTGTTTTTTTTTTAACACAAAGTGAAATGCAATTTAGAGAAGATACACTTATATCATTGATATAATCTCTTATATCATTGATAATATCTCTTACCGCTTCTCAATCCCATTCCTTTTTCCATATCCGCAGGTGAAACTGTTGGGTATAGTACACTGAACTTTTAAAAAGATAAAGCTTGAATATAAGGTAAATTGTTTCATGTGTTTCCTCTCTTATAATATTCAGTTTGTTAATCCCAATATCAGAAAACACTAATTTTGCTTAATACTCTGTGGTGCTTAAATAATTCCATTTATTAGGTGAATAGATATGTGTGAATACCAGATATGTATAGAAATAATACATAATATGTATGTGGAATTTGTCCATAATTTATTATTTCTTTTACTTGTACTGTGGAGATTTTCCTAAAGTGAAATAAAGTATATTTATAATCATTGTTTCAAGGTTTGGTAATGTTGTTTGATTTATAAATAATTGACATTATCAAACAGACCTTAATGATACCATAAAACAGATTATCATTGAATGTGAGGAATATTGTTTCCATAGATTGGACGGTGACATGAAGTAAACCTTTCCCAACAGATAACTTCAGCATTACAGGCAGAGCATCTCTAAGCATATTCAAATATTGATAATAATGGTAATTGAAAAATATCTCTCAAAACATTTTATCAATTAAATCTGATTTGCAGTACTAATTCAAAAGTTTTAAAAGTAACTTTGAGATACCACATGTACCACAATCTCCATCAGCAAGCAAATGCAACTCAAAGATCACACCTAGCCAGCACCAACATGTGCCAGTATTTAACACATATACCAGAAGAGACAAGTGTCCAATGAATGATGAATCATGTGCTTATCTGAAGGCATTATGGGAAAAGAGAAAAAAAAAAGGAAAGAAATCAGATGAAGCCTGCCATTGCCGGAACCTACGCTATTGTCATTCCTAAGAACCTAGAAATTGTTTAAAAATGAAAAAAGAAATGTCAGTTACAAGACACTTCAGGATTTGTAACAGAGAAAATTTAAAGGAGTGCATTGGACACACAGTTAATAGGAAAGCTGAGAAGCCAAACAAGGGGATGGAGAACTTAGTTAGAACCTAGTCTAAGAGGAACTTTGGCTCCTTTAGCTTCAACCACTGGTCCTCACACGGGGCCATATGGAGGTCCCACCACCAGTTTCCTCTCTAGTGGCCCCGTTGGTCCTGAGCAGGCAGAAATGTGATTCAAATCTCATAGACGGAAGCGATGGTCCTCACCATCCAGCCCTGCATTGCTGAGCCTCTAGGTCTCCGAAACATTAGGCGTGCTAAGAGAGAAGTGATGGCCGAGAAGATAGTAGAGGTTAGTCTCCATAATCCACCAGCCTGGGCTACCCAGGAGCGTCATGGGCAATATGTAGCTGCCAGCTTAGAGACTGGGGAAGGCAGAGATGGGAAGACAGTATGGTTCTAAAGTTCTTCCAAGAAAAGCCAACTAGAAGCCATTGGAAGAAGAGCACAGACATCTACCTACATGTCAGTCCCATGATAGGGGGAAAACCTCGTCAGATGAAGGCATGGAAGTGAGGAATATAGAGAAATGGACCAGCTAACCCTTCCAATCAATGCCTAAAATATGACAAATTCCAAAATTATGCACAATCAACAACTCCCAGTGTACTAGAAATTTAAGAAAATATTCTCAACCTGAATTAAACCCTAAATTTTGGTACTATTTTGGCCATGATTTTTTATATATATAATTGCTAGAGGCTCAGCAATGTAGGGCTGGATGATACATATAGTTTCCTTAGCCTCAACTACTACCATGAAACCAGAAAAATATGTAAGAAGCAAATGACTGAAAGAAAACCATTAACTCAAAAGCTATTGGCTGATTAGTTGGATATTTATATACAACTCTGAAGGAAATTATTAAAATTTATTATTAAAAATTATATAAAACTATAATTTATAAAAAATTATAAAATTTTATTATTAAAATTATATAAAACTATATAAGTTATAAAAATTATAAAAATCTATTATTAAAATCATATAAAACTCTGAAGGAGGATTATTAAAACTAAACAGTGAAACAGAAAAATTCCTTATCTCAATAATACATTGTTAGCTGTGGTTATTTTTTTAGAGCTTGACTTATACTTATTTAAGATGACTATATATAATAATGAAGTTTAAAAATATTTATCATTTGATGTCAATTAAAACTGCAAAGGAAATGAGTTAGAAATCACAGCAAGTGTATAGAGCCGAGCAGAGCTGAGCTTAGGCATACATCCATAAAATCATTAAATGCCCAGAAATATTTGGTATGCTTCCCCCAAATTAAGTGATTTATTTTATAACTCCATTTAACCTTGTTTTTTGGAATTAAAATGTTTATTTATTCTTCTCTCATATGATACATCTTAACCACAGCTTCCCCTCCCTCTACTCCTCCAGTTCCCCCCCCCCCATATCCTCTCTCTCCCATATCTTCCCAGCTGGTCCCCACCCCAGTCTTCTCCCAGAAAAGAGCAGACCTCCCAAGGACATTAACCAAACATGGCACAACAAGATTCAGTTAGACTAGGCAGAAACCCTCACATCAAGGCAGGATAAAGCAACCCAGGAGGAGAAAAAGGATCCTAAAAACAGGCAAAAGAATCAGAGATATTCCTCCCCCCCCCCCACTGTCAGGAGTGCCTCGAGAACACTGAGCAAACAACCATGACAGACATACAGAGACCTTGCCCCATGCAGCCCCATGCAGCCCCATGCTTGCTGCTTCAGTCTCTCTGAGCCACCATATTCCCTGCTTAGTTGATTATTCAGGTAGTGCCGTCCTCATGTCTTGACCTCTCTGGGACATTTCCTCCTCCCTGTTTTCATCAGGGATACCTGAGCTCTAAAGACAGGGACCAGATAGAGACCTCCAACTCTGCTCTCTCTGCCTAATGCTTGGCTGTGCTGCTCCTATCAGCACCCAGAAGAATCCCCTCTGAAAATGAATGAACTATGCACCAATCTTTTCCTATAGCATAACATCATTAGAAACCATTTCGTTGATATCTCCAACCCCTTTAGAGCTGATTTTGAGCATATGTCCCAACCCATAACATTATTAAATGCTCATAGATATTTGGTGTGTTTAGAAAAGTAATTGTTCAAGGAGGAGTTGATCTGGGAGAGAGGAGTGGTGTAGGGAGTGACTTGGAGGAGTGGAGGGAGAAGAAACTACAGTAGGGTTGTTATGTATGAGATAAAATAATAATAATAATAATAATAATAATAATAATAATAACCCTAAATGTTAAAAAAGGTAATTTTTCAAGCAAGTTTGACTATTTCTATTTCAGCTTTCATGCAAAGTTCCTTCTCTTTTAGTCAAGTACTATTTTCTTTTACATTGAATGTGTGCATGTGTCTGTTACACAGAGATTTTAATCCTATGTTTAAATGTTAAGACGTGAACCTGTAGATGGAATTTGTTTTCAAACAATGAGATATGTAGTTGAGCAAAGTTACTGTCTTAGTTACTTTTCTGTTGCCATGACTATAGCAACTTAGTGAAGGGAAGGTTTGTTGGGCTTAGAGTTTTAGTAGGTGAGTAGATCCTTGACCCCTATTGCGTAGAGCATAGCAGTCGGCAGACAGCCATGGTCCTAGGAGTGCTGAGAGAGTACATGTTAACAGCCACAGGGCAGAGAGAAAACTAGAAATGGAGTGGGCTTTTAAAACCCCAATGCACACCCCTAGTGATACACTTCCTACAACAAGGCCACACCTACTCTAACAAGGCCACACCTCCTAATCTTTCTCAAACAGCTTCCCCCACTGGGAATCAAGTATTCAAGAATATGGAGCTATTATGATTTAAACCATCCCATTGGCATTGTTGAAAATTATGTATGTCATCAGTTTTATGACTACCTTTCATCTAACCAGCTTTTCCCCAAACTCCTAACATGCCATGATTTATCTATCACTCAGGGAACATGAGGAGGTAGTGGATCTACTTTTGTGAATAAACATATTGAATGTAATATATATATATATATATATTATATTACATTTATATATTACATTCAATAATATATATATTACATATATATACACACACATATATATACACATATATATGTGTATATATATATGAAATCATTTGATGATATTGATCTGTCTTGATATGAGACATTGATATTGATCTGTATTGATATGTAAAGTGTGTATACTTTTCACTACTTTATCTGCTTAATTTATCACCAAGGGTGTTCTTTCTAAGACTGTGTTGAAGCAAAGACAGCTATGTCAGAGAACCAGCCTTTGAGGTCTTACATCATTGTAGACCTACCAGAACCTACCCATTGCCATGGTGTTAGTCACCTTGGGCTACTGTAGAAAACCATGGTAGAATGTATTCTGGTGTCTGTTCTTCTTGTAAGGACACTAACCACATGACAAGACCCCTAACTTTGTCAAATTCTGTAAACCATTTTTCCTTCCCCAAAGCCCTATCTGTCAATATCACCACACTGGGAGTTTGAGTGTCAGCCTTGAACCTGGGGAAGTGGGAGCACATTCAGTCCACTTGGGTCACTGGTCCCAGGGTCTAAAATGCTATCCAACACTTGTTCTTCTTTCTAGGCATGAATGCTTTGAATAGCGTTATACATTCTTAGACTAACAACCCTAAGAAGTGATGGGTATGTTTGCATGAATCTAACCATGAATTACAGAGTTAGGAGGCAAGACCTGAGGCTGTGGGTAAGGGAAATAATTTCAGGTTGAAGAACTAATAGCTAGTCTGGATCTAAGATTTGAAACACAGAAGAACACAGGTTTCTCCCAGAACGATTCAACAAAGTAGAAGCCTTTGTTTGTGAAAGAATGAGGTCTTTGTACTTTTATACAAAAATAATTAAGCTATCCACCTAAGTTAAGGGAATACATCCATGAATACTATCTGAAGCCAAAAATCGTACTTGTCTTTTATCTGTGCAAACCAATTTGGGATTAATAATTTGTAATTGTTATTATTATAAGTGTTTGGAATATTCAAATTAGTCACTAGTACTAAACATTCTTTCACGTCTACTTTTAAACCTATCTGGGTCATGTCCTCTCTTCAAAATTGATAAGAGGATTTGCCCTGCTTTAGGACAGGCTACCTGGCTGACAAGTTACAGAACTGACTTCCTGTTCAAAATCATTACTTTTCCCTGGCTCTGTGATACTTGATTCTGCTTCTCTGTTTTGTGTGGTTTTGAGGTTAGGAAGTATTTCTCATGACGTAGTATTCAGGATGAAAAAAAGTCTTATTAAATCTTGCTGTTCTCACTTAATGGTAGGTGAGGGATAGACCTTTGAGATTTTGCGACTGAATATCTTTTCAACTTAGCAGGCTCTGAAAGAGGGTTGGAAGGTGCTTGTTTCCACCCCATTCCACTTTGCTGTAGAGAACTCCCTCCTTTCGTTTATCCCATCTCTCTTTGCAGAAGCCAACTTGCTGTAGATGCCTACAACTGTGGCTTAGACTGAACCATGTTTATCATCAGAGAAGGGATCATTTTACTGAATGGCTGTGAGACAGATAGATGGTACATACAGCAGGGCCACTCTCTAATTTTTGCGTGAGATTTTATTTATTTTTGTTCTATGTGTATGGGTATTTTGCCTGAAGGTGTCTGTGTACCAAATGCTTGCTGTGCCCATGGACAAAGGGAGTTATATCTCCTGGAACCGTTGTTAGAGACGGTTGTGAGCCTCCACGTGGAGGCTGGAGATTGGATCAGGGTTCTTTGGAAGAGCACCGAGTGCTCTTAACCACTGAGTTTTCTTTCCAGCTACAACATGTCTGCTTTTTAGCAAAGAGATGATTCATGTCTAGGGAGGAATGGCTTAGATGGCAGAAGTTGTCACAATTGTCAAAACAAAAAGTACAGCTTCAAACTGTTTATTTCCAGAATTTTCCTTTACATTAAAAACTTTTTTTTATATGTTTGGATACTTTGCCTACATTTTTGTCTGCAGCACATACTCCCGGCTGCCTATCAGAAGAGAGCGTTGGATCCCCTAAAACTAGCTTTGTGCATGGTTATGAATCACGATTCAGGTGCTGGGATTAAACCTGGGTCCCCTGCAAGAGCACCTAGTGCTCTTAACCCACCGAACCATCTCTCCACGCCCTAGAATTTTCCTTTTAGACTCTTCAAAATTTGGTTAATTAAAAGTAACCAAAACCAGAGTTAGACAAACCATAGATAAGAAGAGGTTACTGTTGTGTGTTTTATTAAACAACTTTTGTGGTGTGGTGGAAGGGAGCTCCTGGGTGGGCCCATGCTGAAGTGTTTCC
>BTHU01000009.1:74319941-74414941 GCA_036184795.1 Tokudaia tokunoshimensis
TCTGGCAGACATCCTCTGAAATGCTTGTGTATAGGCCGACTGACGGTGACAACCAAGTGAGCAGAATTGTAGCAATGGACAGGAAAAGATTCTCTGTTGTCTAGGAGATGTGGAAGTCACGTGTTTCTTGCTGTGCCCTGCAAGCCAGACTGGCTCTGGAAATATTTTTAGCAACTTTTTGTACAGAGGAGGGAATCCGAAGAGCTTACATTTATCATCGGACCTGTTTATGTCAGGGGGATGTTGCAGAAGCATGTTTGAGATAAGCAGATTTAGGACTCTGATATTTCTGACTGTGCAGCTTGGTCATCCTGTCTCTGTTGTTGCACTTTTAATGGTATGAGCAAGTCTTGACAGACCCTGATTTCATATAGCTTAAACTTTGTCCACCTTAGTACCATCAACACTGTGGACTGAATGACATCCGAATTATCCTTTGCATTACTGGACATTTAGCAACATTTAATGCCTCTAATTCACTGGGTGACTGTTGGATTCCGTCCCCCCAGTTGTCATACCTAATGGTAGCCTGGTAGCCGTAGTCACAGCTATGTGTCTCCCAGAAAGCAAGTCATAGATGCATATGTAAAGAGCTGTTGTGGGAGATCAAACCCTGCACCTGTTCCCTGTGGTCCTGCCATTAGGTTGTGAGGTTGGAAGCAGGCCCTGCAACATGACCACTTCCTACCCCAGGTCATTCAGTGTGTGTGTGTGTGTGTGTGTGTGTGTGTGTTGGATATCCTGCCTCAGCAAGGTCTGTCATTGTCTTTATTAAGGTTCTAATGCTGTGGAGAGATAGCATGATCATGATCATGGCAACTCTTCTAAAGGAGATTATTGAATTGGGACTGGTTTACAGTTCAAAGGTTTAGTCCATTATCATCATGTAGGCGGACATGGTACTGGAGAAGGAGATGAGAGTTCTACATTCGTATCAGCAGGAAGCAGGAAGTGAACAGGCTTTAGCTTCTGAGACCTCAAGGTCCACCCCCTAGTAACACAATTCCCCCAAGAAAGGCACACCTACTCCAGCAAAGCCACACCTCCTAATAGTGCCACTCCCTATGGACCAAGTATTCAAGTCCATGAGTCTGTGGGTGTGATTCCTATTCAAACTACCACAACCATTTTACAGAGGCACAGGTAGTTTGCGATTTTTGTGCCAATACCAATTAGTGACTGTATCCAGAGAGTTAGAATATTTTTTTTTTTGCTTTCTTATTTTTTTCTTATTTTGTTCCCAATGCCTTGGTGCTATGGTGCTCCTGTTCAAGGAATTAAACAACGAACTCTTCCATTCTATGACCAACAGCCAAAGGGATTGGCTCTTGGAGCTCCCTTCAGCAGTAATAAATGGTAATTTTAAAAGTGCAGATCACTTACTGCTCACATGGTAGCCCCAGCGTCTTCTGCCAGACGGAACTACCATCGTCTCCATGTGGAAGAGAGAAGGGAAATCTTAAACAGCTCATTAAGGCTCTGATTGGCTGATTATAATAATCTGACATGTTCTTCTGAGCCTGCAATGTTTTCTGTGATTTGTATTTTCTTCCCCCAAATAAAAACAAAACCAACAATTATTTCTTGCCTCAAATAATCATTGGACGTTTTCTCTGAAATGAGTCCAACGCCAGAGTGAAGGGCATATTTTTTTTTCTGGCTTAGAATTAACTTGATATAAAATTAGCACTTGAGCCTTTAGCAAGTTCGTGCTTTTCTGGAATAGCTTGACTTGTTGACTCCTTCCCTGGCTTCAGTGCACGTTGCTTCTGCCAACCAGCTGGGCATTCTCGGCGAGGTCATGATGATGCTTTGGCAGTCCAAGGAGAATGAAACCGCAGCCTGGATCAGAACCGTGTGGTCCTATAGACAGGCTGGTGGTTTCGAAGCGGAGCCGGGACCGGAAGGCATAATGCCGTCTATGTCATCCATCTGTCACGATGGTAGATGTACTTACAGATACCTGGGAAGATTGTTCCAGCTTATCGCCAGCTCCTGGGAAGGAGTCACAGAGGCGGCTGCTTGGATCGTGTGCACGATGATTGGAATCAAGTATTGATCGGGACCACACAGAGTAGCACACAGCTATCCATTGCACTAAGACCTCTAAGTGCAATGGAGTGGCACGTGACTTCCCTCTCTGCCAGTACATTTTGCATGGGCACTGGCTTGGTTTGTGATTAACTCAACACAGGGAAGAGTACTGGTACCGGTGGGACAAAAGTTTCCTGTCTGACTGTGGGGAAAAGCAATAGGATATATATATACATATATATACACACACACATACTACACACACACACACACACACACACACACACACACACACACACACACACACAAAGCATTTATTTGGAGCTTAGCATGTACCAGGCACCATGCTGGGCATTTTAGATACAGAATCTCTTCAAACTCTCCCAGTAGCTTCCTGAAGTGAATTTTTTAAAGAGAATTTCAGCATTGTAGGCATTATCTAAATCCTTCTGACTTTTAAATAGAGCTTTAACGTGACTCGGTGACAATTATGTAATCGTTGAGGTTTTAACATTCTGCACTGGGAAGGTTTTGTTAATCTTTGAGGGTTGGCTTGCTTAATCTTCCCTGGGTGTCTGATACAGGAGAGCCTCAGTTATCTGTCACCTGTCATCAGTGTAAGAGGTCACCGTGTCGCTGTGCCATAAAACACCAGGTACATATGCTTCTAAAGTCCTGCATACCAGAAGTCTACCTTCTGTCTCATGTAAATTCAGGTACCATACAGGCGATGATGCTTGTGGAAACTTCCTGAGAGAATCCATGTCCTGCCACTTCCAGCTTCTGGGGTGGCCATATTCCTTGACTGACCTACCCCTCTCTTCTCTTTCAAAGCAGGAGACCATAACTTGAGTCCTTCCTGTGGCACATTCATTCCATCCTGACTTCTACTCCTCTGACAGTCTCACTTCCCTTCCTCACCTTCCATTCCTTCTTGAGTTGATGCATTTTTTATCCCCCTCAAACCAGATAGTGTTTCTGGGTTGTTTGGAGATCTCTTCCCCTCAATAATAAACGATCTACAAATAGGGTGGTGACCGAGAACTTCGGAAGAGTTTGATGATCATCCCTGAAAGGAGTATCTGTGAGTAAGCTATCTTCTTTTTAAACCATTTTACAGATTTAAAGCAATAAATCGCCCGAGGTTTGACAGATTGCTTGTGGTAATTTCTCAATGGAGGATACGCTGTGGAACACTCTTTAGGCACTTGGCTGAGGCTGGGTTTTTTTTTTTTCTTAACTAGGCTTGAGGGATGCCACTGCTAATGGCCTCTATGGTGTAGAGTCCAAAGAAGACTCTATTGTCTTGCCTTGCTTAGGAGAGACTCCATAGTAAAGGATTGTGTAATCCGCAGCAGTATGAGTCTCTTAACACAGATTATGTGTAGACAAGTGCTCCAGTCTAGCAAAGTTAACTGTGAAGCCACTGCAGAGAGGGCCAGACGGTCCCTGGTGACTTGAGACTAAGAAAGAAGCTTTTCTCTCGAGAGGTGACACCTTGGGATAAAGCAGTAACTTTCCTCACTACAAGTGTACCCAAGTTTCGTGAATCACAGTCAAGGGATTTCTAAATTTATCACTCAGTGCTTTCTCTGTTTGATGTTACTTCCATATTTCTTTTGTAGTACAATGATGATTTGTACCAAATAATGTAGTTTGGATTTCTAGGAATTGTAACATCCTTTCTTGGGCTTTATATGTAAATGACTACTCAATTCTGTCTTTCTCTGACCTGGTTTGTGGAACTTTCTTTTTTATTTTTCTCCTTTGAGGAAAATGTCGTCGGTTCTTGATGAGCACAAAGAAATCAAGCAGCAGTTACGACTCGGAGAAGTGGCTCTGAGCTCTAAGACAACTATCGCGTCATGGTCTAGTTCACAGTCATAATCAGCATTTGATGGAGCAGTGAGGGACCAGGAGAGAAGCCCTAAGATGCTGAAAGGACTCCAGGTTCTGTCCCTGGTGGACCCCCAATGAAACCTTAAATGGGTGCCTATTAGCTTAGGTGCACTTCTTCTGACTCCAAACACTCACACAGCTTTCCTACAGAATTGTTGAAGAGAATTCTAGAATTTAGCATTGTGAATTCATCCCTTTGTCTCAAACAAGCCAGATTTTTTTTGTTGCTATCTCTAATTATGTATTGTCTTCTATATGTTTTCTTCATATACATGATTACAATATTCTGGAGTTCAGTCTGGACAGAAATGTGCTTTTATGGGAAAAGCAAAGCCCAAGTAACAGCTTGAATTCTATGCTGTGTGCTTAGAGCACACTGATGCGTGCTGACTGTGTGCTTAGGGCACACTGATGCGTGCACACTGATGTGTGCTGACTGTGTGCTTAGGGCACACTGATGAGTGCTGACTGTGTGCTTAGGGCACACTGATGTGTGCTGACTGTGTGCTTAGGGCACAGTGATGCGTGCTGACTGTGTGCTTAGGGCACAGTGATGCGTGCTGACTGTGTGCTTAGGGCACACTGATGCGTGCTGACTGTGTGCTTAGGGCACACTGATGCGTGCACACTGATGTGTGCTGACTGTGTGCTTAGGGCACACTGATGCGTGCTGACTGTGTGCTTAGGGCACACTGATGCGTGCTGACTGTGTGCTTAGGGCACAGTGATGCGTGCTGACTGTGTGCTTAGGGCACACTGATACATACTGACTATGTGCTTAGAGCACACTGATGCATACTGACTATATGCTTAGAGCACACTGATGCATACTGATTGTGTGCTTAGAGCACACTGATGTGTGCTATGTGTTTACAGCACACTGATGTTTGCTTAGGAATTGTTAACTTCAATTTGCTGGGTTTGGATTTATTTATGTTTTATAAAAATCAGGATTAAAAGGAAAGAACTCCCTTCCATTCTTGTTCTGCCCATATAGCTTATATGTAAGCACCTATTATCTGAATAATTGAATTTACTGTGGGAAGTTATTAATAATTTTATTGTCCTAGTAGCATCTGCCCATGTAATGCCTATTCCAATCAAAAATAATTGGTTCCTTAGCTAGGGAATCTATTGTGCTTGGGGTCCTGGTGTGATATTTCTGGCCCTGTAATTTGATTTACTCCTGTTGAGCAAAATCCTTTGAGACCTACATCCCTCAAGCTCTAAAAGAGAATATTTTCAGGATACAACTAAGAAACAGCAATTGTTTGGCAATCAGCAGTTTTATTATTGAGTATCTATTTGCATAACAATGTCCCGGGTACCATGGAGAATGCACATGAATATCGATGTATGATTCATTTTCTTGAAGAGAAAGTTTTCATCTTTATTAGGAAGAAACCACTTAAACATAAAATTCAAAGGAAGTATGATAGAAGAGATGACCCCTGGCTACATTGCTGAAGTAGAATGGGGTGTACTGTACCAAGCTTTGGAATCCAATTCTGAGCTGTGATCTTCCACTCCTGAAGTCTGAATGGACTTAATAGATTATTTTAGCCTTAAGTTTCTGACGTGGAGGGCTTTTTATTTTAACTTGTGTCTCCAAGTGATCTTCACTCTATTTCATTCATGTTCAATTTAATGTAGCTCTTGTTTGTATCACCTTAAATGTATTCAAAATGGATTTACAATAGCCGTAAAGTAGTTTGAGAACTGTCAAGAGGCTGAGAATGGAAGGGTTTCCTTGTGTGTGGAAGGAAATAGATTGGAATTAAACCTGGAAGCAGTGGCCTAATAGCTATGACACACAGAAGCCCCTCTGACAGAGGGTTGGAGTGTGGAAAAGAAGGAACAGTCCCCAACAGGAGGATGATTATTGTGTTTTGAGTCACTTTTCAAAATGCTCACCCTTCTACAACTGTAGCTAACGGACTAAATGACAGTTTTAGTGTTAATAATGATAAGGAATGTGTCAAAGTTTTAAGTTTCCCGAACATGTCTATATACTGTGATCTCTTTTAACATACAAAATATGAGGGTTATTTTCTTTCGCTTAGCTTTTTCAAAGCCATGGGTCTTTTGAAGTGGACTGGGGTCATGTGGTTAGTGGACACTTCAGTATTTCCAAGGAGCTCTGTCTGGGAAATATTTCAGCAAATATATATTATGGTTGAAACTACCTTTGTATATTAAAAGAAAAAATACTAGTATTATTACATATAAAAATGTTTTGAAGAATTTTTTTCACAACTAATGACCCACATTAACAGGCACACCTACGAAAATATGGTTAAATCTATATTCTAAAGAAGCCTTTTTGACTAAACCCCGTTTTACTTGATTTGAGTGTAGAACATTTCAGAAGGTGGTGTGCCAAAGCAACTTGTAAGGGTCGTGTATGGGAAGGAAAGGTCCATCTTCTGTAGTTGTAAGAATGATCAGAGATACTCACTGAAAAGATGTTATTTAGTATAAAATTTCAGGAAGGTGGTACCGTAGACAGTAGATGGGGAGATAATGACTAGACAGGCAAGGAACCAGTAGCTTAGCTTCCTGAAGAGTGAGGCTGTGGAGAGCAACTGACTGGGGTGTGTGGGGAGGCCACACACTGTAGCAGAGGACAGCCTTGTCGGACATCAGAGGGAGAAGAGGCCCTTGGTCCTGAGAAGACTCGATGCGGCAGTGTAGGGGAATGCTAGGACAGGGAAGAGAGAGTGGGTGGGTTGGTGAGCAGGGGGAGGGAGGATGGGATAGGGGGTTTTCGGAGGGGAAATGAGGAAAGGGGATAACATTTGAAATGTAAAAAAAGAAAATATCTAATAAAAAAATAAAAATAAAACATGAAACATAATAGGAGACACCGGGTTGATGTGTGATGTTGAGTTAAACTGGGAAGTCAAACCAAGCAGCCTTTGTGATTCACTAGGAAGGTTTGATAGCTTTCATTCTGTGGGGTTTTGATAAGTGGCACAATCTAGTTCACATTTTAGAAGGATTTTTTTTTCTGCCCTAGTAGTTTGGGGACCAAACTGGAGACTCCAAACTCAGTCAGGAGACTCTTGCAGGGATCGTGACAGAGATGAGATGGTTTGTTTGATAACATTGACTGTACTCAGAGTGTGGGTTTCCAACAGGTCAGGTATGGTGGAAGAAATAATTCCATGAAAGGTGACTCTAAGCTTTGGCATGGCAGAGCCATCTGAGCCTTTGTTGGGAGTGCACCCAGTTAAGCTTTTGGGGAGAAAAGTTCAGTCGATCAGCTTCATATTGAGATTTAACAGTTGTGTTGAGCTCTTCCTGGCTGTAGAGGTTTACCAGAAATTTAAGTACAAGGACCCATGAGATGATATTCTACACATATCTGGAATACAGCATAGAAGCCTCACTGGGTCTCCAAAATGTAAAGGTGGATAAACAGTACAGTACATTAAGAAGAGAAGAATTAAATATTCAGTTAATACTCAGTCGAAATGAAAGTAGCCTGCCTATAATCAGGATGCATAAGGGGCTGTTTTCTACTTAAAGACATTTCCTAAAATTTAAAAGTTACAGGGCAGTAGAAATAAGAATATTCTTCTACCTTTCAGAATTCTGTTACCTTAACAGAATTCTAAGTATGTTATAAATCTGTACCTTGATTGTGTTTGGCAGTAGAGATTTCTGAAAACATTACCTTCATTTATCCTTTAGAATACAATCAAATTATCTTGCATCGTGGTGATAGACCATCCACTAGCGATGTGTAGGAAAACAGTAGTGATGTGTTGATGGCCATTTAGGAAGATGTACTGAGGTGACTTATGCTTGTTACATTGGTAAGGTGGAGAATTTTATACAAAGCCTTGAAGTAATGGAGATTTGGCAGCTGTCTTTAAGAACTAATGTATTTAAACACCACATTGTGGTCACCGAGGTCATTGTTTTAATAAAAGTAAATTGCAGGTTCTAATTGCTTTCTAAATTAGTCGGTTTAGCGTCTTTACACATGTATTGCAAGGTAGATTTTCACATTTGTATAAAAGCAACCAATCTACCTCTGTTTCCCATAGGATACAGTTTAAAAATAAAAGCCAGTGCAGGAGTTTTGCTTTTTCCTAATTTGTAATTGGAACATTTCTCACCTCTTTTAGATAATTTTAGCTGTGATCATACAATATTCAATTAAAATAAGTTGCTGAAATGGTAAAATTAGATGTGAACTTAGAAATATGTAGCTCTTTAGTTTGTTATAAATCTGAGTTAAAAAAAAGTACACTTGTGTGCTGCAACATTGCAAAACGTGGTATTAATAGATAGTCATTGTAACAGAGCTTTTATTTACTAAGAGGTGAGTTGTCCAGTTAATGTAATTATGCAGGTGGTTGGAATAGTTGGATCTAAGTACAAACAAGCAAAGAAGCAAAACTGTTTGTATGAAATAATGGTTGCTCTCTTGATCAGAATATCTAATTGCTTAGCAATAGAAGAATTAAAATAAGACTTAGTTGCTGCTGTGGCCGATGTATCTTTCTTATAAAATAATCTGTGTTGTAAAAATTTGTGGTATATCACTATCATCAACACCTTCGCTTTTCTAAGGACTCAGCGATATTATAATACCTTGAGTTCTTTTTTTTTTATTTTTTTTAATTTACATTCCAAATCATTTCCCCTTTCCCGTTTCCTCCCTCCCCGAAAGTCCCATAAGCCCCCTTCCCTCCCTCTTTTCTCCATTCAACCCCCTCTCGTTACTCTGTCCTGGCGTTCCCCTACATCCAGTCTTTCCAGGACCAGGGGTCTCTCCTTCCATCTTCTTAGAAATCTATTGATATGCGGATTGTGTCTAGGGTATTCCGAGATTCTGGGTTAATATCCCCTTATCAGTGACTGCATACCATGTGTGTTCTTTTGTGATTGGGTTACCTCACTAAGGATGATATTTTCAAGATCTGACCATTTGCCTAGGAATTTCGTGAATTCATTGTTTTTAATTGCAGAGTAGTATTCCATTGTGTAGATATACCAGAGGTCAACATGCAGAAGAATGCAAATTGACCCATTCTTATCTCCTTGCACTAAGCTCAATTCTAAGTGGATCAAAGATCTCCACATAAAACCAGACACACTGAAACTAATAGAAGGGAAACTAGGGAAGAACCTTGAACATATGGGCACAGGGGAGAATTTCCTGAACAGAACTCCAATAGCTTATGCTCTAAGATCAAGAATAGACAAATGGGACCTCATTAAATTACAAAGTTTTTGCAAGGCAAAAGACTGTCAAAAAGACAAAGCGGCAACCAGCTAACTGGGAAATGATCTTTACCAACCTTACATCCGACAGAGGGCTAATATCCAATATATACAAAGAACTCAAGAAGTTAAACTCCAGAGAGGCAAGTAACCCTATTAAAAAATGGGGTACAGAGCTAAACAAAGTGTTCTCACCTGAAGAATATCTAATGGCTGAGAAATACCTTGAGTTCTTAATAAGATCACACGCTGAGTAAGTTCAGTGTGAGCGAGCACAGTGTACCATGAATACTGTTGGTGAAAAGAAGCTCTAGAGGGGGGAATCGCCCGTAAGAACTTGTAATTCTTTTTTTCATTTTTATAACTCTTGTATTTTCAGGTACTCATGAGAAATTGAAGCGACTTTGGGAAAATACTGATAGGGTCATTCTCCCTCAAGCATTTGGATTGGATTAAACTCAACCACTAAACCCACAGCCAGGAGCACACACTCTAGGCTTTCAATGAAGTTGCAAGTTTACGGTGCAATAAAGTTGTTTGGGTTTTCACATTGTTATTTTAGTAATCCAGCTGAGTCTTAATTGTTTTAAGAGAAACTTAATCTGACTGAGTCATGAGTGACACTTCAAGCTCAACATCGTTTTTTCTTATTTTGATGATTCTTAAAATAAATGTCCAATAAAAGATTAGGGGAAATGCGGCCATTCCATCCATGATAGAAAGTACCTAATGGCAATATTGAGGGTAGCTCATGCGTTTGGAATTTTGAAAAGTAGACTAAGCTCACAGTATGCTCAATTTTAGCTACAGCCAGAGTTTAGCCCGTTATTGAATGAATGTGGGATACTGAGAAAAATTAGGTGTGAAGAAAGCAGTATTTAGGGAAGAAGAGTGAATACTGAGATAAAATGTCCTATACAGTGTATTCAAAGAAGTTAGTGGAGTGAGTGGAGGGACAAAGTTAGAAGAGAGAGTTCTGGGGAAACAAACATAAAAACATCTGAGAGAATTTTCTGAATGGAAAGACGGGCCATGGGAGGAGAGATGGAGAAAGATGGAGACCTGATTCCGTGTAGAGATCCAGGGGTTTCCATTGTGTGAAATCGATTGTTTTATGCTCTGAATGAGGAGCTAGTTCTTATAATATTAGCATGACCCTTGGATCTGTGGAGTGACGGAGAGACAGCTCATTATTGCCATCATTTTGTTTAGTGTTGGTCATGGTGTCTTACACAATCTGTTCTAGGAAGGTCGCTGTGTGGAATGTAACTCCTGTAGAGAGAGTGGCATAAGATAATCCAGAAGTGAACTGCTCCAGTCATTCATGGAAAGGAGACATTAGCACTGACAGGAACTGAAGACTCTATATCCACAGGGAGCTTAGGGTGAGAGTAAGCTGACAAGCCTGAGGCAGGCCCTAGCCATGTGTTTGTAATGAAGGCCTTGGGTCCTCAGGGCTCCATCAGTCAGCTTCAGGCATAGGGGAGAGCTCACATCATTGCATTTCTTAAATGGATGACACAGTGAAGACATTTAATGTGAGGACAACACATCGAAGCCGACTGAAATATTAAATACATTAAAAGTTTACGCTCTTGTCATTTTGTTCTGTATTCTAATTAAGTCAATAAAAGAAGGTTAGATGGGCCTAGAATATTTATAGTTTTGAAGATAAGATTGTGGGTCAGTGATAAGACTGTAGATCAATAGAATGTGTATGCTATTAGCAGATAAGGCTAGAAAAAATTGGGACAATATTGCTGTATTTTTGCTTACGTTGAAACCTCACACTGTAGGTGGAGATTTTGGATCACTTATTTCACAAACACTTCAAGTTTTTATGATCCACCCTTCTATTATTATTATTATTATTATTATTATTATTATTATTATTATTATTTTTATAAACCAAACCATTTTCCTCTCAGTTGAAAATTTACCTTTTAAATTATGGGTCTCTCTCTGTGTGCGTGTATATTGATATCACTTAGAAGGAGCCATCTATTTTTATTGTTAATTAGAGTCCTGTGTTTGGGGAGATGTTTAAGAAGACTTGTAGAGATACCATGGTAACAAGAAAAACCAAATTAAACCTAGAGGGAAGTGGGTGGAAACAAGGATGAGCCATCCCTGGATAAGGTATGTAGCTGGGTGGAAGCAAGCTAGCTGGGGCGGAGTTCTTCGGTAGCCTCTTGGAGGTCTGATTGCCACACCAGTGCCAAGGGGAGTGCCCGCCTTGCTCCTGGCCCCTAAGAACTACTCCTAAGGAAACACAATGTGTGATTTCCTCCCTAAAGCGTTGTCTTTGTCCCTTTAGGATTCGCTGACCTTGAGCCACCCTCTCAGGTTTTTGTGGTTTACTGTTGGAAAGATTGTGCTGAAATAATGATATATTTTGTTTTTTTTAATATTCCGTATGCACACTACATGTGTACTATTTCAGAACACACCACAGAGCAGATGGGCGTAACTTCCCTTATAGCAAGACGAGACTATTTTCCTGTAATAGCACGTGCGTCCCTGATCAGATAGGCATAGGTCAGATTTATTAAACATGACACTAAGTAGGTTAACCTACTCTTAATGCATATCAACTCTGCTGCTTGCTGACCACAAAGTTCATGGACATATGGACGAGTCAGGAACTTTACATTATCCTGGGTCTCATTAGAAAACTAATGTGAAGTCATTGGCAAGGGGTAGTCACATCCTATTATCTTCCTGCCCAGGACCCTCCCCAACCCTTCTGTGGCCTGCAAGACTGTAGCCCAAGCCCTTTTACACGTTTCCTGCTTCACACAATGCAGGTCAATGGCTGCTTCTGTATCTGTATCTGTCATTAATTCCCCTGTGGAAATGTCTTGAGACATGGCTGACTGTCTCTTATCCTACTGAGCTCCGTTGAGAACTCGTCCCATGAGGACATTACTGTATTGGTCACATGAGAGTACATAATGTTGATGTAGAAATTATTTACTGTGCAGATGGGACATTGAGAATACAACCTAAAGTGATATAAAACTGGCTTTTAAAGCCAGGTGGTGTGATGGTGCATGCCTTTTATCTCAGCACACACGCTGTAGAAACAGTACATTTCTTGGGATTCAGGCCAATCTACGCCAGATTTACATGGTCTCAAAAAAAAAAAGGAAAGAAAAGAAAAATAAAAGATTTTTAAGTACATGTAGCCAATATTTTAATCTTAAAATCCATATTTTTAAATCTACTAATTGAATATTGGTAAATATTTCCAGACAGATTTTTAACACTACAAGTGGGCTTTGTGAGAACTTGGTAAATGAGAATAAGCAGACTTCATTAATATAAAATAGATTTCTATAATATTTATTGCCTTGATGTTCCAAACTGATGGAATTTTAGTTTTTATTCCTATGCTAGTAATTAATCAATTGAAGCTTAAATCTATTCATGTTAAGTATACACTTAGAAGTGCTATATATAACTCAGATTTGACCATGTTATCGGTAGATTGTGTTTCATACCATGTGCTGAAGAGAAAGTGTGTGTGTGTGTGTGTGTGTGTGCGCCTGTACGTGTGTGTGTGTGTGTCTGTGTGTGTCTGTGTGTGTGTGTCTGTGTGTGTGTGTGCACCTGTACGTGTGTGTGTGCACCTGTACGTGTGTGTGAGAGTGTGTGTGTGTGTGTGTATTGGTTGGTGCACCCTCTTCTCTTTCTTCTCCTCCTCTTGCTCCTCTCAATCTTCTCCTCCCCCTCTCTTCCTCTTTACTTTTCCTTTTAATTTTGAACTCTACAGTCACACAGATTGGTGCAGAAATGCATCCTAGAGATGGGCACTATATCACATTCATATTTGCTATGTTTACTTCCTTATCCTCCCTCTCAGATCTTTTCTGGATATTTTCCAGTTCTTTCCATCTCTGGTCTCTTCTCTGAGGTTGCTAATCCAATCTGCCCTGGGCTCAGGTTTTTGGGTTTAGAGAAACACAAGCACTTGTTAAGCCTTTGGCATCTTTGTACCAAGAGTAATAAAGGTCACACTACTCAGGATACCCCTTGAGCACTGGAATGTACCTTATACCCCTTAACTGTCCTTGCTGTCTTCTCTCTGTCCCCAGACCACGAGCTGCTACTGGATCTTTGGTCACATCTTGAATCACCTATAGCTTCACTAGTTTCTTAGCTGTTAAAGCAGAACTTGCATTTGTCTTTTGTATTTTCCCCATTCTTTCTGTATTTGAATTACCTTCTATGGTTACAAATTCTCAGTGGGTAATCCATGTTTGTTTATCAATTTAGTGATTCATACTTTTTTTTGCTTACTTTCTCTGGTTGTGGCATGAATTCTTATAAGTTGTTGTTTTAGGTAGTTTTTTTTTCAGTTGAGGATTCTATATACTATCCAAACAGTGTGACCTTTTAAATGAACATAATGTTTATTCTCTTTTCCAAGTATGTTTTCTTGTGACCATACTTTTATAAGCTCATGGCTCAGGATAAAGCAATAGATAATCCGAATTCTCTCCCAGTGGTGTCATGTTATCAAGAGTGGAAGTCTTAGAATGCTTTTACCATGTATTCTTCATCTGCTAAGATTTTTTTAAAAAAAAAAAACAAAACTGAAATTGCTAAGCCACTGACTCAGAAACTCTGACTAATTTGGTCTGGAATGGTGCTTAAGGAAGTGTATGTCTCAGGGTTGGTGAGATGGCTTAGTAGGTAAAGGCACTTGATAAAAGCATGGCTACTTGTGTACAAACCTAGGACCCCACTTGTTGGAAGGAGAGACCAAACTTCTAAACATTCTCCTTTGTCTCCCACATGTGTGTTGTGACTTGTTTGTACACACACACACACACACACACACACACAATCACATATGAAATACATAATTAAATAAATGCAGGCATGTCTAAGACAGACAAGGATCTGCTACCCTCTCTCCCCAGAGAACCTAGGTTATGACTGCCAGGGTTACTAGGCACTGGTTTCCAAAGTTTCTGAGTCAGAGAACAGGCACTCCTGCTATAACATACCTGAAATCCTAGAACATAGGAAGCTGAGGGAGGGAGGCTTTGTAGTTCAAGCTCAACCTTGACTACATAGAAAGACTTTATTTGTAAAAAAAAAAAATGAGAGACATGAGTCATGTATGCACTTCATACACCTCCTCAGCTTCATGTTTTCTTTGCATTTCTACCTACAAAGAATATGTATACAACTTTCCTCACTGGCCATTACTGATTTGGAGGAAAAAAAGGTTCTACCTTGGTGTGTATATATGGTGTACTGACTGGTTTTCTGTCAACTTGACAGAAGCTGGAGTTATCACAGAGAAAGGATCTTCAGGTGAGGAAATGCCTCCATGAGATCCAGCTGTAAGGCATTTTCTCAATTAGTGATCAAGGTGGGAGGACCCCTTGTGGAGGGTACCATCTCTGGGCTGGTAGTCTTGGGTTCTATAAGAGAGCAGGCTGAGCAAGCCAGGGGAAGCAAGCCAGTAAGGAACATCCCTCCATGGCCTCTACATCAGCTTCTGCTTCCTGACCTGCTTGAGTTCCAGTCCTGACCTCCTTTGGTGATGAACAACAGTGTGGAAGTGTAAGCTGAATAAGTCCTTTCCTCTCCAACTTGCTTCTTGGTCTTGATGTTTGTGCAGGAACAAAAACCCTGACTAAGACATATGGTAAACCTGTCTTTATTTTCCCATGCTTATTTATCCAAAGCAATTGTTGCTTAAAAGGTAACTTGATTCGTATATGGCTGTACACTAATCCTCACAGCAATCCTGTGGGTTCTGCCTGTTTTCAGAGATGGAAGGTCAGGTCAGTGGTTCACTGTGATCTGCAAAAGAGTCTAATGAACCAAGATGCTAGTCTGGGTCTGGGGACTTTTACTTCATGATGGATTCTCTCCTCTTTCTGCTGCTGAAACAAGTTGCTGTTGTCCCCATTTCAACCTGTGAAATGATGTCTTTCCCCTGATTCGTTTGGCATCTCCTATTAATCCGTGGTTGAAGACTGCCCTCTGGGCAGTTCAAGCTTTTCTGCTTGAATGGGAAAGCCCAAGTAACCATCAGTCTTTAAGGAACTGTGATTTAATAAGATTTATTTGGGGCTTTGAATGCAGCTGCACAGTATAATTATGCTATATATTTTTTTAACACTTGCTTTATGAAAAGTGGCAGTCCATCCCAATGGGCCAGATTCAGAAGGAAATAGGGGGTGGTCATCACAGTCGTCATATAACCTTCCCCCAGCATTGCTTAATCTTGAAAACAAAACAACCAACACTGTGTAGGGTGGTCCTGATTTTATAGGTAAAGAACTTTGTGAAAGAGAAGCTGAAGAAATTCTTCAAGGCTACAGTATAAAACCTGGATCCAAGCCCAGTGCAGACTTTCCATTCCAGTTCACTGACGGTTTTCTGGGGTAACCGACGTTGGCCATGAAATGTAATATTTAATTTTATATAGTTTAGGAGAGATTTTTTTCAATTAGTGCAGTTGGTAGAGTTTTGATTCTTCTTCGGATCAACAAACATTTGCTGAGTTTCTTGTTTAAGTTAGAGGGTCTTGGAGCTTCTTGGAATATAGATATCAGTGATCAAGACATAATGGCACCTGTTTTCTTAGAGTTTGGAGTGTGATGCTGGGAGGACCCAGGGCCACATATGGGATTGCTCATATGCCTTTATGACTTGTGTCTTGGATGCAGTAGAAATAAGGAACACAATATAAGAAACTTTAGGGAATAAATCCCTACCTCAATGTTAGCGGTCCTTGTAGCCCTAGAAGGTTTTGAACCGATAGTGCATAACCTGATATAGTCTTAGGTCATTTTAAGTCAATGATGAGGAAGGAATGATGGGCACAGGGAGACCTGTTAACAAAATGTGTCATCAGTGCAGGTGATGGCTCCTGTTAGGAGGGGACAGTAAAGGAGAGAGGTGACCACATCTTGATTCTATTGGATGACAGACATTGCTAAATCACTTAGCCCATTGGGTACAAAGTGAGAGAGAGAAGACTAAGATCAGGATGGTCAGAGGTAGTGTAGGCATCAACCACAGGGGAAATCCATATGCACTGAGCAGATCTGAGAGATGAGTCAACTTGTGATATTGGTTTTGAATTCAAAAGGCCTATGGGTAACAAGACATCAGTATAGAATATGTATGTATAGCATTCATTTACATGTGAACTATATTTAGACTGTCCGGATTGCATGTTACCCTTGTGGAAGTAAGTATACATAGGGAGGGACTAATAGGGCCACTGAGCCTAGGTGGTATACACTAGTAAAGGCAGCATCAAGGAGAACTCCTGAGAATCAGTCAGAGACTCTTCAAGCAGTGCTCCATGGAGAATGTGTCCCAACTCCTTGTGACAGAAGGAGTTAGGTCAAGTGATAGAAGCAGAAATGTTTTTGAGTAGGCTTTCCAGAGAATGGGAGACTGAGTTGGGGTGTGTGTGGTTTGCAGAACAGGTGGGTTCTTTGCAGATTGTAGCCACTTCCCAGTTTTGAGAGACTTTAAGTTCTCCAACTGTAAATGTGTTTCCCTTATTTCAAGCTGGTTTACCAGGAGAGAGTAAAACAAAAACATTGGAAGAGAGACAAAGAAGTAGGTAAGAAACTCAGCGAGAACTGAAGGAGTGATTCTCTGAGAGGTGGGCTGGGCTCTCATCTCTTGAAGAACATGGATTAACATATGATCACTGCTCATCCCCAGCTGCCTCTTCTCTTTCTGGTAAATAATTAACAGAGTCTTTATAAACAAAATTTCAAAAATGTATATTTTGTCCATCCTCTCTACATTTCTTTCTCTCTTGACTATGTTTTCAAACGTACACTATAACTAATATGATTTCAATATTTAGGACATTGTTTCCCATGACAAATGTTTTTGAAATTTTCACTAGATTGTATATGTGGCTACTACTTGGATCACCCCAAGGGCTTATGTTCTATGGTGGTGGTAATTTCCCAGTGCCTATTGTTTCAGATACACTTTCATTTTACTGCACATAGAAGTGCCCTGGGTTTACACAAGTGATTCTCACCTTTTCTGATTCACTCACCCTGTAAATTCTTGTCATGTTTTTGTTTCTGCTGCTAGACTTTCTTAAGGTCAAGATAGCAAAACATGGTGTCTATGATTATTTGTTTTGAGTTTGAAGAATAGACTGTCAAAAGATCTCACTTTTCTTTTATTGTTTGGGGGCTCATTTTATCTTGAGATAGGCACATGTAGCCCAAACTGACCTTTAAGCTCAATCATATTCACTCTATAGCTGAGGCTGGGCTTTAATTCCCGATTCCCCCCCCCCCAGATTTATTTCCCAAGTGCTTCTATCATAGGTATCTACAGCACTCCAGCTCATTGGGCTTCTTTATGTTTTTAAGTAACCAGTTTTGGTTATAGTGAATTGCATAACAAAGATGCATTTGCAACATTCTTTTTGTGTTTTGTAGGTTGTAGCCTGGGCTCTAATAGGCATTGGGAAATTAGCAACTGAAAATTAACAGACATGGTGACGGGGATATACATTAGTACTCAAAGTGTTTGCCTGCCATGCAAGAAGCCTTGGGTTGAATCTCCAGTGGTACACACACATCTCATCCTAGCACTTGGGAGTTGAAGGCAGGAGGATGTGAAGTTAAGAGTCAGTCTAGGCTGTCTAACAGATTCAAGACCAATCTGAATGACATGAAACCTTGACTCAAATAGCAAAATAACAACAATGAAAGCAGGACCAGAGAAAGTGGGCAATGCACACAGTGTATATCTAAGAATTTAGAACAGTTAAGAGGAAGATACCAATTTTAAGTATATATAAGGAAAACGGAAATAAATGAAAAAGAGAAAAAACTCACGAATGACTTCAGGTAGAACAAAAAGGATCAGAGCTAGCTGACTGGAAATACACTTAGAATCTTTTCCTTGCCCTTTCTAGAAATCGTGGAATGAATTCAGCTGCCCTTTGTCCTCACCAAATTGTCTCATGCTGAATGAAAAATAAATAGCTTATTCCAGCCAGGTTTTTGAATATCAAGACAGTTTTTGGGATTCCTTTTCCCATCAGTACCTTTTAAACATATTGTGTTTACCAAAATCACAAATGGAATCCACATTGCCCAAGTGAAGACTTGGCAGCAGCAGCAGGCCAAGCAAATTCCAGAAACACAAACACGCCTGCAGCCTGATGGAGGAGCCACAGGCAGAAGACAGCACACGACAGCAGGACCTGGGTAGAGTTGGATTTCCAAACAGTCTCTGGAGGAACTTGACCTCATAAAGCATGACACTTCTGGCTGGAGAATGGGTGAAGGAAGTTACCACCAAGCCCAACAGCATCTGAGGACACATACCCTTATCACCTTGTTCCATTTCCTTCAGTCATGAAACATTCACCCTTCTCATGGAGACCAAGCATATCAGTTCTTTTGCTGTCACTATGCCCAAATGCCTGACAAGAAACAACTTAGGAGAGGAAGTATTTATTATTGTGAGTATCTGAAAGTGCTCTTTCCTTATTGGTTGGGGAAAGTATGGAGTTAGGAGCAAGATAGCTGGTTATACTTCACCTACAGTTTGGAGTCAGAGAGTAAGAAGTGGAATTTGGCTATAAGAAAGACCTCCATTCCAGCACCCATTGATCCACCCCCCCCCCGAGTGAGGATACACCCCTTAGATGCTTCCCAAACTGCACACTATCTTGGAACTAACACATAAGCCCATAGAGGATATTTCATATTGAAACCACAATAAGAGAATTCAGCCAACATGTTTGCAGTGTGAAGAGAACATTCCCGAGAAAGAGAACAGGTGTACACACATTAATAAAATGCATGATGTGTGACTGTATTCTGTACATATGCATATATATACATACATATTGCATATATTCCAAGAAAGAATATTATTTTTAAAAGTTGACCAAAATATGGGAACTGCAAGAACAGAATCTATAGGGCAAGAAAACAGACCTAATATTCAGGTCAGAGCTGAAGTAAAAAATGTAGTGTAAAATCTGCCCACAGGTTTCATTCCAAGGTATACGTCCTTTTGTAGTATACCTCTGTCATGAGCACATGATGTCAGAGACATAATATTAACACCTTAGACCTTTCCATGACATCAGAATTTCTTGAATAACAATAAATTCATGAGGTGTTTTTTTTTTAAAAAAAAAAAGATAAAACCAACAGTTTCGCAAGTAGTCCAACTTTCTTTGATAGATGATCAAGGCAAGTAAATGTAAGGCCTTTTATTCCAATATACCTTACTAACTCTCAGATCACATGCTATTATCATGTAGTAAAGGTATCTGCCTATCATCTCTCTCTCTCACATCTATCTATCTATCTATCTATCTATCTATCTATCTATCTATCTATCAATCATCTATCTATGAATCTATCATCTATCTATCTATCTATCTATCTATCTATCTATCTATCTATCTACCTACATCTCTCTCTCTCTATGTATCTATCTATGTATCTCTCTCTCTCTCTCTCTCTGTATCTATATATGTATCTATCTATCTATGTATCTATCTATCTATGTATCTATCTATCTATCTATCTATCTATCTATCTATCTATCTATCTATCTATCTATCTATCTATCTCTATCACCTATCTCTCTGTCTGTCTATCTCTATCTATCTATCTATCTATCTATCTATCTATCTATCTATCTATCTACCTACCTACCTACCTATGTTACATAACAGTTATTAAGCTTTATTCATGCTCCATCAGAGTTCAAAATGTTTGAAAGAGGCCCAAGGGACTGAAGGTGAGAGATATGTAAAGAGAGTTTCTGTAGACATATGACAATTATTCCAGCCTAAAGTTCTGTGGGTGGAGTCTGGTCACATATGATCTCTGTCTTTGAGATGCAGTACAGGCTGTACCAGTTAAAGGCAGATCTAGATTGTAATGATTGAATGGGCAAAGGGGTGCATGGCAGGTCCACACTGGTAAACAGGAGAATAGACAGAAGACAGTTTGTAGAGACTGAGACTAAATCTCTGAGACAGTGGTGTTTCTCTCACAATTAGTCCCTTGAGGTACGCACTGGATGGAGGGAAGATATGTCAGTAAGACCATCGCCATCATAGTGCTAAGTAAGTGACCACTTTGTAATAAGGGCAGGATGAAGGTTTTGCACTTTCTTCTGTCTGGTGTGTCTAATAATTTTTTCAGACATTGTTTTTATCATAAGCTATTAATATACACATAACCCCTACAATCCCAATGGACTTTGACATATTTATAGGATGGCAGCCTTTCTGGTGTTAGGAAAAAGTTATTTATTTGTATAGGCTATGTAGGTGTTGCTAGACAGGTGTACAGTTCCATTCCCGGTCAAGATGCAATATCATCCTTCTTTCTGCAGATGTAGTGAAAATCTTCTTATCAAGTGGAGTATCTTAGGGGACAGCATAGGTTGAAAAACCCTGGCTTTAGACGATGTAGAGTAACCTTGGACAGGGCAAAGCCTTGTCTCTGCACTTGTAAATGACCAGCTGTTGGGTACATCGCCTAGCCAAGCTGACACTTCCAGTTATCTATCATAGTAAATAATTGTGGAAGCTCCAGATATGTTTACATTATAAAAGAGATACTATGTCTGATATCTAAAGAAGTATATCTCAAATGATGTATAATGTACTTCCTACTCTTTATTAAATGAAATGCAAATGCGTGGGGACTGTGCTGAGATTTTGATGTGGCACTTGGTGCTGTCATCCCCATTACTGTTCAGTGTCATAAAGGATTTCAAAATTAATGAAGAAATTTTCCTATTGTTTTTCTAAAAAAAAAATAAAACCATTTTGCATTAATGTCGTTTGCCATCATTCTCATTTTCCAATGCAATCTGCTCTGCCAATATGATCATTATTTATTGTAGATGTTTTGTTGTATAAAACTGCCACTCACAAGTGACAGAAGGTGTTTATTTGATATAAATAATGCAGATGAGTCCCTGCTTCTGTATAAACGAGAAGCTGATCCTTATTAGCTTTTGTAACGCCCAACTATGATCTTGGAATTGTATCTTTGTGGAATTACTTTTTTCTTCGCAAGATAGAATATGCTCATTAATCTTAATTGACACAGAACTCGAACCTTTTCTTCCTTTCGCTCACGTCCCTCATTGCCTTGAAGGTCTTGGTGGGAGGGAGATGCAGACGTTTCGGTGGTGGTCTTGTGCTTTGGGGCTTGGAGTACAAAGAAATCTGTGTCATCATTTTAGCGTGCCAAGTTCTCTGCATCCCCTCCTCCCAACTCTTTGGCACACTTGGAAGCACGTGCATTGTATTCTGGCTGCTGGGGACACCTGTGTCTGTTGCCTGGATATGACTATTCATTCTGCCCAGATTTCTGATCTACTGATCAATCCGTTCCAGGTTGCTGGCCATGGGTGAGTTGTACCTCTGTACACAAATGCCTTTTCTTTCCTTTCTGTTTCTCAGTGTTTCCAGACACAGGAAAGGATTTGGCGAAGGCTGTGAAAGGGCTCCTGTGTGCTCTGACACATCTGCCTGAACCTCCACCTTGAGGTCAGGGCACATCCACAGGAGTATACCTGTTGCTTTGCAGACAGAGTAAATCTAAACCCTTCATTATATCCACCAGGTCTGAGTTTCAGACTCTATGCTGACTTCCCTGGGTGCTTTCTGGTTAGTTGAGGCTCCTTGATTACGAATGAGAAAAACCAATGTAAATCAGATGGCATTATAGAATTTGTTGACGCTCATAAGTCAAAACTCTAAATTTGTGTGTGATTGGGACACTATAATAAGCATAACTTAAAACCGAATGCCTTCTTTTATTTTTCTTGAAAGACATGATTTTGTGGACCATGCAGTTTTTTTTTCCTCCATAAAACATGGCAATAATTGAGTAGAAGAAAGTAATTTGATAAACAGTTTAAAATCCATTCTAACTAAAATAAGTAGGTAGAAGGCATAGAGCACAGAGTTGTACCTTCTAGGGAAGTCAGCTTCTGAAGATGAGGCGTAAAAGAGATAAGAGCCCCCAGGATTAAAATGATCTTGGTTTCCATTAATACCAAGCTGTGGTAAAGGTAAGCACAAATACATTCCGTAGAGTTCTAAACAATGGCTAGTTTTATCAGAATTATGATTACTGAAATATTTTCTTTATGCCCCTCGACAATGCCATCCAGTAATTAATTTGAAAGTTACTGTGTATGTGTTGGCAAGCTATCCTTCTTATTTAGAAAGGGCATCTTCTGCTTCTGCATGGTACATTTTTTTTTTAATCAGCCCTTTAAAAACACAGCAACTTTGCCACCTGCAGTATTTGAGATAAAATTTCATAAATAGTTCTCTGACATGTGGAAAACTCTGCTGTATGTGTGTGCTTGTATTTTTGCCGTGCTGACAACATGGCAGATTTATTATTTTTCCTCTGGGGTGTGTGTGTGTGTGTGTGTATGTGTGTGTATGTGTGTATGTGTGTGTATGTGTGTATGTGTGTGTGTGTGTGTATATGTGTGTGTGTGTGACATAGAGTTTATAAAAAAAATTACAACGTGCTTCAAGTAGAACTGGTAAAGAAATAATAGTTTCTTGTACTTTCCTGTAGTTTTAAGTTCTGATTTTCAATATTTCATGGAGTTAGTATTTCACTAGCTCATGTACATTGAATAATGCTTTTCTGCATTGTTATACACTGGATAAATCATGACGGTGATGGCTTGTGGACATAATATAATAGCTTGTTTTTTTTCTTTTTAAGGATGTATAAACTTTTGTTTCTTTTCTTCTCAAAGGGCTTGTGTTAAATTTTCCTTGACTAATTTAATTGATCCATTCTTGCTTCTTTGAGAGCAAACAGATGCCATGCATTAAAATCTAGATATAAAATCTTAACAGTGTGTAATCTGACAATTTTTCTTAGCCTTGGAACACTACTCTCTTCATATAAAATTTATAATTCCTAGTTCTTTTCTGTAAATACCAGAGTATAGACTGTCTAGGCTGCTGGTTGCTAGAACTTCTCTGACAAAGGCCTCTTAAATGGACTTCTCCTTCCAGTTCTGCAGCTGAGAAGTCTAGGCCAGGTGTCCTCCAGGACCAAGAGGGAATGGTACCGGTCTTGCCCAGCTCCCTGTGGCAGCCTTTGGTGGCTCTCTTCTCAGGCTCCAGTGTCATCTTTCAGTGCCATAGTCCCTTCCACATGGACCACACGTGCCAGCCTAGCTCTGCACCCTGAGGACTCTTTTCCCATTGGCCGCATTGCCATGATCCCCATATTTCCAAATATGGTCTTGATGGTGTAGGGCACCCATGTTGGAATGTTGTGAGTGTGTGGCATCTTCATAGACACCACATCACTTCATAGCAGCTGCCATTGAGTGGATGAGGTTTATTTTATTGAACAAATATTTGCTACTTGTCTACATAGTCCTGTAACAGGATGAGCTGTGCAATGGTCACAGGAAAGAGGTTAGATTGAGACCCTCCCTCCCTTACGCAAGTCAACTTTCTGGTGGCAAAGAGGTGCTGACATTGTGGCAATCCAAGTCTAGAAACTGATGAACAAATTTACTATACTTAGACCTGCTCTCATGTTCTGATTTCCTTCTTGGTCCCTAGATGTTCAACCATGGAGGGTCAGGTCCCTTGGCGTGTCACTTTGGTGACTCTAATAGTAATACCTGTTCATGAATGTGACAGCTTCCTATGTACGGTAGAGTAAAAACTCTGACCTTCACCTGATATACATGAGCACTTCCCAAGAAAACTAAGGATGCTAACAGAGCTTATGATAGATGAATCTTAGGAGTAAAACAGTTTCTTGTGGCTGAAGAGTTGACTCAGTGGTTAAGAGCACTACCTACTCCAGAGAACTCAGGCTCAATTCCCAGCACCTACATGGCAGCTCACACCCTACCTTGTCCCAGGATGTCTAACACCTTGTTCTGACCTCCACAGCACTAGGCTTGTATGTGGTACACAGATGTACTATACATGTAAAATATTATAAGTAACTCCCTTCGTAAATATAGTTATCAATTACAGATTTTCAAAAGGGTAGTTGAGGTTTCACTTTATTTTATTTTTTGACTCTTCAGTCTTCCAAAACATGACAGTAGAATATACCTGGCTTCTGTGAATGACCCAAGCCAATTGAACACAGCATTGCATGAATTGGCTTGTGTCTGCAATCAGACACAAGAGGAGACAGGAGTTCTGGTCGGGGCTGCTTTACACAGGACACACTCTCAAATTTGAGAATGAGTGAGATAATTACAGCTGGAGAGTGACTTCATTGAGTCGGGATCTTCAAGTACAAATCCTCATTTGGCATCAGGAGCTGCCTGGTTAGACTTCAGAATCTGTTGAGGAATGTTATGTGTGTTCTAGTCCAACATTCCTTCCTTAGAGGCCTGCAAAATACGTTCAAGTTAAATCACTATAAAAACCGTATTTTTCTAAGTCTTTGGAGTTATCATGCAACCTTCTTAGAAATACGTCTTCAACCTTCTGTAAGTACTTTGTCCTTAAATATCACCTAGGTTTTTATTTGAGTAGAGATAGGCTTTTGGCTCAACCATTACACACTTTGTCCATTTACATGAAAATATGGAATACAGAAACTTAGTGTTTGGAGGACGCTCAGCCACATGCCTGTCTCGGAATCAGCTTGAGAGTGACGAGAATGGGGATTTTGTTTGAATTACCCAACTTATTATCTTAAGAAGAGCCATGTTTTAACTATTTGGGGGGCTACTGATAATTTGTAATTTGGAAATAGGTCAGACTACAACTATTTATCATATTCTTGTTTTTGTATGTGGAAACCAAACAATTTGACTTGAAAATCAATTTTTATTATTACTAAAGACTGGGAAACATTTAAAGTGGGATGGTAAGGAAACAGTGCATATTGTGTGCATTTGTTGAGATAGCACACTAAGTACCATTAACATTAGAAGACTCAGTAAGCTTGTAAATATTTAAAAGTGCCATTGACCCAGTAAGTTGGGAAACACCAATTAGCATTTCTAATGTGCTTCTAAATAGAAGATAAAGTGCCTTAGAATTAGTGAGATATGAGCAAAAATGTATGGTTTTAACTATAATAAAAGTGAGGTAGTTATTTACTTAAATCACAGCATGTTACTGACAAAAGCAATTACTGGAGGAATGGTTGGTTTTGTTTCTATTCTGAGGAGAGGCCTGTCATGGCCGCAGGAGTGTGAGGCAGTTAGATACATTGTATCCACAGTCAGGCAGCAGAGAGATGATCGCTGGTGCTCAGCTTGCTCCGTCCTGCAAGACCATCGGATGGTTCTGCCCACTCACTCTGAGGGTGAATCTTGCTACCTCAGGAAACCTGAAGTAGAGAATCCCTCACAGTCTTGCTAGAGGCCAGTCTTCCAGGTGACTCTAGACTCTGTCATGTTGGCAATCCTTGTTAGTGATCACACATAACAACATAATGGCACTTGCGTTATTTCTCATAGAACATGGTTGTCAGTCTGGACGTCACTTCATTGAGGTCAGGATTGTAGACACAGGGTGATTCTATTCATTTGTCCCCCCCACCCCGACACTGAAACAGACTTCAGGAAGCTGATTAGTTTCAGCACAGCAAATAGATGAGGATATTTGGCAAGATTAAAAGGCATCTGAAAGAGTATGTTCCCTTGGCATTGAGAATGCCTCTTTCCTCTAATAATGTGGGTGATTGCCTGTCTCTCTGGGCACCATTTCTCTACACATACAAAGATATTGACTTCAGCAGAGGGGTCAAGTGGAGGGTGGATTAGGAACTTCTCACAGGACAGTGGGTTCTGGTGGACAGTTATATTTGACTCTCATGCCATTTCCACTTGTTTAGAATTTTTAAAAAGATGGGCGATGTACCTTTTCGTGAGCATGTAGATAGTGATAAGTCTTCGCTGGGATTATACTGTTCACCTGGGGTTTGAAGGAAAAGTGGCTCTTTTTTGCTTTAGCTCATACAGCAGGATCCAAGCTTAGACCAGATATAATCCTGGTTTCTTCTACTCAGCAGTATAAAGAGAATTATCTTACAGATTTCTGCCTGACTGCCAAGCAGAACTTTCCAGTAAGAAGAAAACATGTTCCACAGAGGTTATTTTACCTTACTAGTAGTTACATTAGCAACAACAACAAAAAAATAAGTAAGCTTATTTTAGTTGTCTATTAACATTTTATGAGATTCAATATATTTCAGTAAAGTTATTTGAAGCATACTTTAAATTGATTTCTCGTCCTGGTGGCCTACAGTTTGTAGTGTATTTTAGGTGTATTCTATCTTACTCCTATTATCATGATTTTAAGTGCTGAAAGCCAAACATGACTAGGACTACCATATTGGTAACACATTATAAATTAAACATTCCAAGTTTAGGGATAGTCTTGATTGTTTCAGCCGTTCAGACTTGTTCCTGAGCTGATTCAGTGTCATAATTGTGTATATGGGGCTTTGGTAGAAGGTGTGGGTCTATTCTAGGTCAAAGCTTCAAACCTGAATAAGTTTTGAAACCTGAGTCTTAGAAACTGTTTCTCAAATCTAGGTGCGCACACCACACCTTTGAAACCTGTGAAGACTGATTCTGGAATTAATAGAACCAGATTGTGTTCTGAGTTTCCTGGTAATTCTCACACAGCTGGACCAGAGACCACACTGGGTAGTAGCAGCCTGGGGTGATCTCATTTATGGGTAACCTCTTGCTGTACGTTATTTTGCATTATGCATCTATTGCTAAAACTACTAAGGAGACGTTCTTCATATATGCTGAAACTGAGCTGTGGGTTTCCATACGGTTCTGCTGTATTTAGAACTTCTCATTTGTTACTGATATATTTGTCTAGATTCAGTCCATCAAGGGTGAGAGGCCACTGTGTGTCTTCTTCAATTGATGTGTTCAGAATTGGCTCCTTCCTCCAAATGATCTCTCTATTAATTGATGCATTGTACGGCATATGGTATTTTATGCCAGAAATCAGTCAATATCTTTTGAACTGACAATGAATAGAAGATATTTGTCTAGTTGTGAGAATGTGGGTGGTAATTAATAAATAGATTATATCACTATCTTTACAGAGAAACTCAACACCTGTCCATGTGGAATCCTGAAAACCTGTTTGGTGATATTTAGAAATATGGTGTCTCTCGTGCTTAAATATTTAGTACTGAGTCTTAATGGATTGAGGGGAAGGGAGCAGCCAGTCCTGTACTGCTGGGGAAAGGTGACAGGGGAGAGGTGACATGTGGAAAGGGATATGATTAGGAAGCTGTGGACAGCTGGTCACCAGAAGGTTTCCTCTCGGTGAAAGGTGCCAAGGTAACAGGATTTCGGAGCTTGAATTTACACCCTGTGCCCCTCAAGTCCAGTCTCTAGTTTTATAGATTAGCAGATGCAGACGTGAAACAGTTGCAATAGTAGTTTCAAAGTTTCAAACAAACTTTGTCACCTCGGCTCAAATATCACCACCCAGGGAACCCTGCCCTGGTCTTCTCTGCTCTTGCAGCTGCCTCATTTCTTTTGCCTTTTAGCCTGGTGTCTCCTCCTGTGATCTTTCTCAATGTCTAGTCCATAGTCTGTATAATATTGTCCTTTGAATGTTTCACACTGGTGCCTGACATATGTATGTGTGCGTACGTGTGTGTGTGTGTGTGTGTGTGTATGTGTGTGTGTGTGTGTGTGTGTGTATGTGTGTGTGTGTGTGTGGTCGGACACTATTTTTACTGGTTTAATCAACCTATAGCCTAAATCTATGAATCTGTATTAAAAACATAGATAAAACCTTTACCTATAATGACTAATGGAGTTATGATTTTTTTTATCTGAAATTAATTAACTGCGAAGAATCTTGTGTGCCTGGATGCTGTGCTTGTAATTGTAACTGTTATGAGTGAAAAGGTGACCAAAGCTGACCAGGAAGGAGGGTGACATGTGCTCACAGGGAGTTATTTTGCTTTTCTATTCTTTGTTGTTTACTGAGAAGGGTCCAGATGACGTTTTATCATGGTGAGAGCCAGGTGATCTGCAGTGGGAGGCTTGGGCCCAGAACGGAAGGCATGTCACCAGCAGTATGGATTTACAGATTAATAGTGTCCTCTTGACATTGTATAGTGTTTCAGATACAGTGTGCTGGGTTTATGCTCATGGAAGTTAACATCAACTCTCTGCTGAGGTCTGTGAGGGATTATTTTGATTAGATTGAGATGCAAAGAGCCACCTTCAGAGTGGGGCTGGGATTCTGGACTCTACCAAACAGTAGGTGGTCTGAGTCCTCAGAGTCAGTTTTCTCTGCTTCCTAAGTGTGAAGTCTGTGACCAACTCCCTTATTCCCCTGCTGCTGTGTCCAGCCATATAGTGATAGACTCAACCTTGTAACTCTGAACCACCTATCTTTCCTTAAGCTGCTTGTGTCAGTTTGTTGCAACAATGAGACAAGTAACTAAGAGTTGTTATTATAGGGCTAATAATGAATATGGTCCTGATAACATGAAAATGTGTTTTAAGTTTTGTTTGTGGTTGCCTGGTATGCGAGGTATATACCGTGAAAAGTAGTTCCTAAAGTAAGCACTTGGACTTTCAGATATTAGATAATTTCTGTTTTAAAATTAAAGGCATTATTCACCAACCTTCATTCCTAATAAGCCTAAGGCATTCCCCTGTGCCTACTTACTCTCATTGGCAGTTTGTTACAGAGTGCTAATTCTGGAAACATTTCCCCTCATTTAGCAAGGTGCCCTGGGTTTATGTAGTCATGATTCTTGTTTAATAATATTTGTATTGATTCTTTGAGAATGCCATATAATACATTTTGATTATATTTAACCTCCCTTTCCCTGAATCCTCCCAAATCCACCCCAAAACACCCCTATCTCCTCCCCAAAGTTTGCTGTCAAAATATTCACGACCATGCTGTTGCCTTGTAACCTGGGTGCCTTGCAGCTTATGGACGTCTTTGGTATGCTCAGATTTCAGCATTTGAATCCCAAGATTTTAAAGTTGAGCTGAGATCACCAAGTGTTTGCCCAGTAAATGCTAATTTATTTCTAAAACGAGCAAAAATCCTATAAAGGATATTTAATGTCTTTATTATTCAGATTGCTATACTTTATTACTTATTCAGATGTAAAATATAGATTAAAAAGTAGTTATCCACTAATCTTAGAAATATTTAAGAACATCAATAAATTTTATAGTATGTTCTGAAAGGATTCTTACTATCCAGTAACAGTTAATACTATAGAAGAGGCATTATTTAAGGCTATTAACTTAAGAATCTTTTGAGATGTCCTATATCAATCCAACTTGTTTTTAAAAAATACATGTATTCTGTATGTTTGAATGTGTGCATGCATGTATATGTATAAATTTATGTGTTAGTACATATCCTTCTAATATATATACAAGTTATTACAAATGTGTGAACATAGGCACTTGTATACATGTATGTGATTTTTTAGTTCTCCAACATGCACATATGTGTGCACATGCAAGCATATATATGTTTGTGAGTTCTCATACATGAATGCATATGTGTATACTCACTTGTCTATGTTTGTGAACAGACATGTATGTGTATGGGTACATACTTTCGGTTCTTCCGTGTGTGTCTGTGTATGTACATTCATGCGAGTTTGCATTTGCGTATTCGTGAATGTCTGTGTGATCCCCCACACGTGAGTTCTCCCTCGTGCATGGATGTATGTGTAACACCTGTCTGAGTGTCTTTGAACATATGTTTGTGTGTCAGAATACGTTGCACTTAAGAAATCAGCTATGTTCTTACATGATCAACTTTCTCTACTAAATAGAAATATTGCGTTTAACTTTTACAATTTATTTAAAAATAAAAATATATTTTTAACTTTCCCCGTAGATGTCATTGTAAATGGAAGGCTTGAACTTAGTAGTCGAAGAGTAACTGTTTATATTTAAATACCTCTTCATGTGGTTTAAAATTGTGTTAATTAATTTCGGGTGCTATATGGCTAAAGGCTGGTTTTTGTTACTTATTTTTTGATCAATGTGTAACAGACTCCTCCCTGTTCCGGTTACTGAGAAAGGTTTCAAAATCTCTACCATCCTCATAGATTCTCAGGGTGTCTGCTCCTCCCTTGCTCCTTCTTTCCTACCTTCCCCTCTTTGTCCCTTCCTTCTTTTACCCATTTGGAGGTTTGACTCTTCCTACAATGGCTTTCTTTAAGTCAGGGAAGGGATTGAAAACAGCGATCAGATCTTGTGTTGCAACCCCAGCTGCTCCAACGCTTTCATCCACGCACCAGGCCTGGGAGCTACTTCTCAAACCGGACACCTTTGCTTCGTCTGTACATCCTAAATGAACTTCACTTATCCAAATCCAAGTAACCATATTTGTGCGGTGTCACTAACTCCAAATTATTTGTTACTCCAGAAAAGTCCGGTTTTGCAGAATTCTCGTGATCACCTGGGTTTTATCATGCACAGATCAAGAAACAATTCATGGGTGTGATGTGGCCCAAGCCCCACTCTATCCTTTCCCAGATCTCAAGACCAAATTGACCATTAGAAGAAACAAATGTCATTTCCTTATTTGGTCAGACACAATATGAAATGCAGAGAGTAGGTGACCATGAAATACTCAGCCAGAAGTAGGATTTGGGCTCCATATGTTATGTCTATTCCACCCACAGCTTGGAGAACATTGTGGAAGAGGGGGTGGAAACACTGTAAGAGCCAGAGGTTGTTGGCGACTGCCACTAAGCCAAGTTCTGTGAGCCCAACAAGGCCATTGTATACATGAAATCATAGTGGATGTGATTGCCTCTGCAAGACTTATACGGTCCAATCAGATAAGACTCAGCATGGCTGGAGGAGGGACTTACAAAGCCCATTTCTACCTTAGAAACTATTGGCGGTTGATGACTCCTGAGGGGAGTAAGAGTCAATTTTCTTCAAAGATTTGACCAGAATAAGTTGCTTATGTACCAGAGGATGACTCTTCCCATCGTCCTGGCAGTCCTAATTTATCTCAGTGAATTAAAAATAAATGAAGACATGAATCTGAGAGGGAGATATGGTGGGGCTTCTTGGAGGAGTGGGAAGAGAGAGTGAAGAGTGGATATGGTCAAAATACTTTGAAATTCTCTAAGAATAAAAGCACATTTTAGAAGTCGTGTATGTATGTAGGTATGTATGTATGTATGTATGTATGTATTTATGTATGTATGTATGTGCCTATCTACCCATCATCTGTCTATCATCTATCTGACATACATAAATATAACATATGTGACTGAATTCAATAATGTGTCATTTTAGCCACCTTATTTTCATAATAATAATTAGATGATTTTATTACCGCTTCCTTTCTTACTTTAATTTCAAGTAGGATTAACTTGCTATTGTCTTTACTTGACTCTGAGAAAATTTGACTGCACAATTTGCCATTACAGTCTGTGTTACGACGGTGGTGTAAAGGAAGGGATACAAGTTGAAGATGTAGATTTTTAGACATAACCTAATATCAAGCACAATCAAATATGAAAACATTCTCCCTTAGGTGGATTCAGCACAGTAGTTAATGCTTATATTTCATATTCAACAAATAGTACTTGAAAGAAAAGACCGACTTCAGGGTAATGATGAGTTGAGGGAGCCTGGCCTTTATCGGCAAACACAGGGTGTAAGGAGGCTATTGGAATTGCTCTCGGGCATCTGAGACATGTTCCCTCTAATCCCAGTGGTATCTTCTGAATACAAATACATGTCCAGTCCTTACTCTCAGTGCTTCTAAATCATGGAAAGTCTGGACTTGTCATTTCACTAAATTGCCAGGTGACTCAGATACCACCCGAGGTGTCAGAACCAGTATTCTAGTGCATACAACATCTGTCCGAGAAACAGTGCACTTCAGTTCTTTAAAGGATAAGAATCCAAACATGTAGATTTAGGAAGGGAGGAAAATTCCACAAAACACAGAGATCAGCCTAGGAACTGTAGTTTAGTGCAGGTGGTGGAAATATGTTATCGGGAAACTGATTATCACTGCTGTTCTTTTGAAATACTGGAAAGGGCAAATCCTCTAGGAAGGGAGCATGGGGGATACAACAGAGAGGATATGCAAGGGATGTTGGTGTTATTAAAGATTAGCTGTGTACAAACTTGGTAATCCCAGCACAGCAGGAGACTTAAGTCCGAAAGTCAGTGCTTGGACCTACATGGACAGGCTACATGAAGAAGGCATTGTGAGCTTACCATAGAGGAGTCTCTGCTGCAGTGGGGACGTGAAGAACTGGGAATATAAAGAGATCGGGGCTCCATACCTGATTGTTCTCAGAACTGAATTACTCTCGAAAGATGAATGAAAGCTCCAATCTCCACCTACCTGTGGACACAGAAATAAAAGCAAAACAACACAAAAGGAAAAAAGAAAAAAAAAAGAAAAGAAACTCAAAGTCTGTCTTAGTTGGGATTGTACTGCTGTGAACAGACACCATGACCAAGGCAAGTCTTATAAAGGACAACATTTAATTGGGGCTGGCTTACAGGTTCAGAGGTTCAGTCCATTGTCATCAAGGCAGGAGCACTGCAGAATCCAGGCAGGCATGGTGCAGGCAGAGCTGAGAGCTCTACATCTTCACCTGAAGGCTGCTAGCAGAATACTGGCTTCTAGGAAACTAGGACAAAGCCCACACTCACAGTAGGATACCTATTCTAACAGGGCCACACCCTCTACTAGTGCCACTCCCTGAGCCAAACATATACAAACCATCACAAAGTCTGATCTGAGCTGGCAGAAGGAAGACAAAAAAAAAAATCTGACAGGTCTATAAAAATACTCATTCTGAAAAATGACCCTTTTGTTATTACTTACAACTCAACAGCTGGGCAGGGTAGATGATGGTGGATGGATGTTCAGGATGGCTCAATCCTGCTATGCTACCTACAAGGCATCCTTCCTAGTTCTGCCTTTACACAGTAATCAGTAGCAATTCTGTGCCCCTCTGTATGTATGATTCACAAAGCACTTCCATTTACATTATCCTATCAACATTGAATAATCCTTTCCTATTGGATAAGACAAATTTTATGCTAACAGCTTGCTTTGCTATACCATACAAGTAGTAGTATATAGAAATAGCTAATAAATGAAACCAGTGCTCTGAGTTTAGCATGTTTGTTTCATTCCTGGCGATCATACTGTGGGCGGGAGTGTGGTGTTGTGGTACATTTATATACTTCTCATTAGTTAACATGGGGTACTTAGACTATCACCCACCTTCAATACTTATTTCATTGTGGTCTCAGATGTTTTAATCCAAGTTCTCTGCTCTTCTTCCTCCTCACTGGTTTCCCCCATGATCCTGAGACCTGTTATCTAGTACATACTGAATCACATAATAATGTTTTTAAGCTGAGAGTTTGCGGAAACCTGAAGTTTGCTTCTTTGCCAAGTCCTACTAAGAAAATTGCCACCCTGCAAATAAAGGTGGCTTAACTAGATTCAAACATACAGAACAAGTTAAAAAGTCTGGTACTGCTGGTTCCCTGACTATTCTGAGACAATCCTCTTCCCTTCCCTATGCAGGGCAGGATTATGGTTTTTAAAAAATATTTATTTATTTACTTTATATCCTGATCACAGCTTCCCCTCCCTCCTCTCCTCCAAGCCCCTCCCTCTTATCTTCCTCCCCATATATCTCAGGACTTTAAAGAAAGTTATTTATTAGATAAATATAAAGTAAGGAGATTTAAAAGAATGTCAACAAAAATGATATAGCGTATCTCTGTTTTTAAGTGCAGGGACTTTCTTTTGGGGGCTTCCTTTCTTTGTTTGAATTTTAATTTACATGTTTTTTTTCTTCATGGGAATAAAAATTCAGGTACATCCTTTCTTTCCTTTAGTTTGTGTCTCTTCAGTGATGTTCTCTCATTTCTTAGAACGAGGGGAGTGTTGTTTCTCAGAATCAATCAGTGATGTCTGTACCCAGTAGGAGGCAGAAAGCCCTTCTGTTTTCTTTCTCACTGCTACTCATTCTGATGAACTAAGTGCTTTCTATCAATACAGGAAGCACGCCTCTGTATTTCTAAGGTTTCACAAGATAAGCCCCACCCCCACCTTCCAAAGTTAGTTTCTGTGAGACTTTCTGGAAGCTGGGATTAACTTAATGTCAACCTACTCTTCACTTTTTTTCTAAGGTTCCTATAAAGTTGGAGTTTAAAAGTTTCTCATTCAAAAATGCTTCATTCTGTTCTTGATACTATCATGATCATTTTGTTTATTGACCTAAAGAAGGATGACACCTCCAAACTTTTGAAAGTTAACTATCATATTTCTGGTGGATCTCTGGAATGAAGAGGAATATCCACAAGAAATAAGACATATTGCGCCAAATAAAAATTAAAATGAATCACACCAAAGTGTTGTGGGCACAAAAAGGACACCATTGGGAAAGAAACTTCTAGCACCACATGCTATAAATATAAAATGCAAAACAAAAGAAAACATATCCCAGATTCAGCTAAAGGAATTAGAGAAAGAGAAGGCAGAGCAACTGAATGAAGATATAAATGGAAATAATGTTGACAAGCAATGAACCATCTCAGAGATAACTTAGTGGGAAATGATAAACGGCATGTGTCTTTAGGGTTGTGAAACACGTGAGAAAAGAATCGAAGCAAGAGAAGTTTGCTTGGTCTCACCCGTCCCTAGGGTTTAGTCCATTGTCATTTGACTGGTGCAGACAGAATGTCATGACGAAGAGTGTCCTGTGGAACAAGTTTGCAGAGAAAATATGGGAAGGAACTGAGATATGTATGGCCTCCCCAAAGCCTTACTTCCTAAAGGTTCCTCTACCCTAATTGTGCCACTGGGTAGAAACCACCCTTCTGTGTGTGGATTTGTGGGGCACATTTGAAACCCAAAATGTGATAGGAATGACCAGTATGCTTAAGATTTCTAATACAAGAAAACAGAAATTATCATTATCAGAAAACAAACGAGAAATGTTACTATGATCGTGTGGATAATAAAATTAGAGCTACCATGGACAGCTCTACATGCGTTGATCCGGAAAATGATATTGATGGAATAGAACAAATCCCAAAGGCTTTCAAACTACCAACACAAAGGTGTACTTGAATAGATGGTCGGGATACTCCTGCAGCAAACATTGAACCCATAATTTAAAATTTCCTACCTGAAATTGTTCCGGTGAATATTTATGAAACATATTTAAAGTAGAAACAGGAGCAATTTATATAGTATCTTCTTTTGTGTGGAAAATAGAAGCAAGAAAGAACTTACCAACTAATTTCATGAAGCCACATTATCCTAATTCCAACTCAGACAAATGTAAAATAGAAAAACTGCAGGACAGAATAGCTCATTAGGATAGATGTAGGTAAGTTTCAAAAATTGTCTAATCAAATCTATAATGTGTGAAAGGAATAATTTGTCATGACCATCCTGTCTCTATTGCATGTTACAAAGTTGGGTCACAATTAAAAACTAATTACTGTAATGCATATATTATCTGTCTTATGAGAGAAATTCACATAATTTCATCATTGATGCAATAAATAACATTTTCAGAAAAAATCCCAGTACCTGTTCTTTCTTGATTTTAAAATATGAGTAGGAGAAATTATAATTTGGAGAAAAGCCATGTGCAAAAGACCTACAGCTATTTTACTTTGCAAATAACAACAGACATATAACTGCACATTTTCCCCTAGGACTGTAAAGTGGGTTTACTCTCAATGTTGATAGCATGGAGATTGCTTAGGGTATAGCCTGTTCAGTAATGGCAGAAAATTAATCTAAACAGTTTACAGAGGAAAAAACAAGGTTCTCACAGAGGAGAGAACACTTCAAGTAGTTTACAAGGAGCTTGAGAGTAGATGCAGGCTCTAACATACACAAATTCATGATATTTAACTGCACCATCAAGGGGCTATTGTAAATGTTTTAAAAAACGAACTCAGTTTTCTAACAGAAATGTGTGGATGAAATAGTGAGCAAACCACCTATACGCTGAAAAAGTCACAAGATATCTATGAAAGATTTTGAGGGTATGTACAATAGAGGGACCAACAGACCATGCTTGCGTGCTGTGAGAGTGACAATCTGTGCTGTCAATCCATCTACAGGGTCTACTGCAATTCCATCTACTGCAATTCCATCTACTGCAATTCCATCTACTGCAGTTCTTACCACATCTTTGCAGAAGCCTTTGCAGATGCTGATGCAAAACATCTTCATTATATGGAAAAAAGATAACTATCCTGTTGTTAAAGCAATCTAAAGTTGAAGAATCAGAGTAGCTAATGTTAAGCTTTTTAACCATGCACAGTAGTCAAGACACATTAGTATTAGAAGGAGATAGATCACCGCAACAGAATAAGGACTCAAGTAATAGCTGTGCATGAATGTGTCAATTTGATTTTCATGAACTTGCTGGCACACTAAGTGTAACAACAAATGGTTTTGATAAGCATGTTTGTGAGAATAAAAGAAAATTCCCATATGCATATTTGACAAAATTAAATAAAAATGTTTCATACCTATAAACACAAATCTATAGATTTTGTAGAAAATATAGGAGATAATATATTCATACCGAAAGGAGAGGTTGCTGATAAATGACCTCTAACAAAGTTATTCTTTCCTGTAGGTGGTGTGTTGATGAAGTGAAAAGAAAAGTTACAGATCACTGAGCAGGGTTTACTCATCTCCTGTGCAGAAAGAGACTTGTATCCTCTGCATGAAGAACTGTCTAAGCTCATGGATAAGAAAAAATACAGTTAAATGATATCTAAAGGTTACTGTAGTGGTGTGTTCCTCTATCTGAAGTGCTTCGGGGGCTGAGGCAGGAGGATTGTGAATTTAAGGCCAGACTAGTATGTATAGTAAGATCCTGTCTCAAAATTTAACAGTTATGATGATGTTGACGACGATGACGACAGTGATGACAAGTGAACGAATCAGAATGGCATGTCCCCAAAAAGGATATGTTGTAGTGTTGTATGTTCTTTCCTTCAAACTGAAGTATTCCCTCTTAGAGAGAGGAAGGGGACTCATATGACTAACCACACTAAGGAAAGTTCCAAGACTTTAGAAAGCTCAGATGCTTTCAAGATCAACAAGGACCTTTTCCAAGATTATAAAAAGCAGTAGACAACTGATAAAAAGAGCGTCCCTAATAGAGCTGCCCATGAATGCTCTAGGGATGTAGATTTTGTGAGTTACGACCCATACATGTTTGCACATTGCTATTCCACTCCTTGGCTCACCATGTTCCTGCAAGGAGTCCCAGTGAGCCCAGAGGGTCACCAAGCTAGACTTGGGTGGATTTGGATCTGTTACTTATGCCCCAACCAGGGTAAATTGATATTTCTTAACTTCTCTTAAAGTCATGCATCACATGCCAAATAAATCAGCATGAATATCAAACATGAAAAGATGTTGATGGTAACTTGACCGTTTAAGGAAATGATGATGAAAATCATAATGAATTTCAATTTAGACATCTCATAGAATGGTTCAAATAAGTAATAACATCAATAATTAACATGAGCTGCAGAGACTTAGGACATCTAGGAGCCTGTCAGGTTTCTGGTAAGAATGCAAACTATCTTAGTCACCTGGAAATGTAGTTTTATATTTTAAAATGTTTAAATATTCAAATACATGAAAACACATGTTATTCTTTATGAAGAGACAAACAGGTCCAGTTTGTTCAAGCAATGTTTTTGTTTTCAGTGATAAAAATTAATGAATGGTGAAATGACCCAACCTATTGAGGATCAGAGAAACCCTAAGCACATTTGCTGGGCTGTATAAGAAAAGTATCTAAGCAAGTCAGGGGAAACATGGTTTCTATGTTAAGTTCCTGCCTTGTCTTTTCTCAGGGACAGACTATAAACTGTAAGCTAAAATAAATCCTTTCCTTTTTATGGTAGTCACCTTTAACCGCCACAAACATGGGAACCTTATCTGGTTTTCATCTCCATGATTTCTCTTTTCCAGAGTTTAATATATGTAGAATTACAATGTTTACCTTTTTTTTATGGTAGGTTCCTGTCACTCAGCATAATGCATTGGAAATTACAATGCTCAGCTTACTATAGCGTACATCAGTAAGGCGTTAAAAACATCTGATTGATATTCAGTATGTGAGTATATCACACTTACTTATCCACTTACTAGGTAATGGACTTTTGTATTGTTTCTGGTATATAGCCATTACAAATAAATTTGTAATAAACATTTCCTTACAGATATCAAATGCTTTTTCTCAGCTGCGTGCTAGAAATGGGGCACAGTTTATCTGTGTGTGTAGTACTGGGAATTAAATGTAGGATACTGTAAATGCCAAAAGCTGCTGGACCACGGAGTTGTATCTCATCCAAATTCTAATTGGTTTTGGTTTGTTCATTTGTTTGTTTGTTGTGAGGCAAGCCCTCACTAATTCGCCCTTAACTGTCCTTAACCTTACCTTGTAGGTTAGGTGAACACTGGGATCCTCCTGAACTGGTTTCCCAATCCTGGCTGGGATTCATATTTCTAGATGTATTTAGTATTTCCTAGTGTATCATACCCTTCCAAATCTCTGTACATGACAGTGCATCATACCCCTCGAAATCTCTCTACATGACAGTGCATCATACCCCTCCAAATCTCTCTACATGACAGTGTATCATACCCCTCCAAATCTCTGTACATGACAGTGCATCATACCCCTCGAAATCTCTATACATGACAGTATATCATACCCCTCCAGATCTCTCTACATGACAGTGCATCATACCCCTCGAAATCTCTCTACATGACAGTGTATCATACCTCTCCAAATCTTTGTACACAACAGTGTGTTATGCTCCTCTAGAATCTCGGAACATGCTTCCATTTTTACCAGCAATGCTCATAGGTTCTAATTTCTCTGAATCTTCAGAGGCATGTTGTTTTTCAATGTAAATTATATCTATTATTTTGTGCATCTGACTTTCTTCTGTTAGAAAGAACTGTTGAATTCCATAGTGGAAACAGTGGATTTTTTTTTCCTTTTCTTCCTTCATTTCTATACAGTCTATTTTATATAAAAATCCTAATTTTGTGCCAGTATATAGAGAACATTTTTATGTTTATATTATTATTATTATTGTTTTATTATTATTATTATCATCATTATTGTTATTATTTTGAAACTAGAGAGTGAACCCAGTGTCTGTACATACTAGGTGGTGAACTATCAGTAATTGCTTCTTGTGTCTTCTTGATGCATTCATTGATCATCTGAAATTGATCTCTGTACTTATTACTTTGGAAGCTATCCTGTTAGCAAAAATGTCTACCACTCTAGAGATCCTTTGCCCAATCTTTGACTGATGTTACACAAGGCCTGTTTTGTAGTTACTATCGCACATAATATCATTTTATACCTGTCTTCAGACACGCTGGCTACAATACACACTCCAGGTATTGATGTTTCTCCTTATGAGGATGTAGCTGACTGAGAGCTTCTGCTCCCTGGAAGAAGTCAAGGTTCCAAAAAATCCGTTATCTGTAGAATTTACACTGTTCCTCACAGCAACAAGAAAGCCAAAGAGGAATGTCTTGTTTTGGAACCATGTGATTTGAAGATCACAGGAAACCTTTGCTCCTGCTGTTGTATTTCTTGTGGCCTACTTACCTGTTTCGGATTACAGTTCCTATCAAAGTGTGGCTTGATCACTACCATTGATATATTAGTTATGCAACTTTTTGTTATTATTAGCTGGTTGCTAGATGGTTATGTATATGTTTGTATCTCAGTCCATTTCACATTTTATTGCAGAATGTACTCTATATTTCAAAAACTATAAATAACATACTTTTTTAATCATTGTATTTTATTTTATTGATATTATTTTATTAGTTATACCAAGCTCTGTGCCGTGCTTTTCATACACATACCTCCTGTGTATCAAGCCCCATGATATAGCACCATTTCTTTTAGTCAATTGTTGTCAATTGTCCTTTGAATGATTAAAACACTTGAATATGAGAATATCTGCATAATGACTTTTATTAAGATCATTTTTCCTGCGTTTATACTGAGCCTTACATTATATATCTCACTGGTTACATAAATGTTCCCACATATACCATTCATAACTCTCACATGGAGTTAATTCTGGAAGTACTACTGAGGGCTTTGTTACTAATGTGATACCTAATGGCCTAGAAGAATTTTCAACACTGTAGTGAATAATGGCTTTCATACACACTCTTTGACATAAGAGCATGTTCTACCTTATGAAATATTTATCAAATAATAAAGTGTATACCAGTAACGTTGGGAACAAAGATATGATATATACAAGCTGAGCATATAATTTTTTTTAAAAAAATAATAACTTTTTTTAAAGGTTCATTTATTTATTATATGCAAGTACACTGTAACTGTCTTCAGACAACCCAGAAGAGGTCATCAGATCTCAACAGATGGTTGTGAGCCACTATGTGGTTGCTGGGATTTGAACTCAGGACCTCTGCAAGAGCAGTCAGTGCTCTTAACCGCTGAGCCATCTCTCCAACCAACTTTTCTTTTTTATTCATTTTATTTTATTTTTTATTTATTCATTTTACATGCCACTCACTGCCCTCCTTCTGGTTACCCTCTACATTCTTCCCACATCCCCTCTCCCCTTCTCCTCTGAGTGGATAGGGGCCCCTGGGATTCCCCCCCACACACACACATACACATACCTTGCCATATCAAGTCTTTGCAGGGCTAGGCACATCTCCCACTGAGGCCAAACAAGGCAGCCCAGTGAGAAGAACATAACCCACCGACAGGCAACAGCTTTTGGCATTGCCCTCGGTCCACTCTGTGTATGCTCCTTGGCTGATGGTCCAGTCTCTGATTGCTCAAAGGGTCCAGGTTAGTTGATTCTGTTGGTCTTCCTATGGAGTTCTAACCCCTTGGGGTCTTCAATCCTTCCCCATATTCTTCCACAAGAGTTCCCAAGCTTCATTCACAGTTTGGCTATGGGTGTCTGTATCTCTTTGAGTCAGTTGCTTGGTGGGGACACTAAGAGGACAACCATGCTAGACTCCTATCTGTAAATACGACAGAGTATCATTAATAGTGTCATGGACTGTTGCTTGCCCTCAGTCTCTGTTCTATCCCCAGTACCTGTATTTCTTAAAGACAGGATAAATTTGGGGTCAAAAGTTTGTGGGTGGGTTGGTGTCTCTATCACTCCACTGGGGTTCCTGCCAGGCTACAGGAAGTGACCTCTTCAAGTTTCATATCTCCACTGCTGTGAGTCACAGCTAAGGCATTCCCATTGACTTTTGGGGGTGCCTCCCTTTTCCCAAGTCTCAGAAGATGGAAAGATCTCCCCTGCTCATGCATCCATAGGATTAACATATAATCACTTTATAATAACTCATACTTCTTTATTCAATTTAGTGATGGAATCCAATGATTATAATTTGGCTTCGTGTGTGTGTGTGTGTGTGTGTGTGTGTGTGTGTGTGTGTGTGTGTATGCGCTGTAGCTGTAACACTTTCAGTATCAAATTAAAAACAAAAACAAAATCTGGGCACAGATTTAAATCAAGAACATTCCTGATTGGTTATAACACTTTTTAAAACTGAAAATGGATTCTTTTCTCACATGATACTTCCAAACACAGTTTTCCCTTCCTCCACTCCTCCCAATTCTTCTTCTATCTTCCCTCAGATCCACTCCTCCTCCATTTCTTTTCAGAGAAGAGCAGGTTTCCAATAAGACTATAACACTCTTTGTGACACACACACATACAGCAAAATCCAGATCATAGTAATTTAAAAATGTTTTTTATCTGTTGTTAATGGTTTCCTACATCATTCTTTCCATTAGCTGTTTGTGGGATATTAAATGTCAGTTTGAAATATTTACTGTGTGTAGTTGTAGCCCTCATTTAATCCAATAGTCTCAAACATTGCATTCATTTAGTATTAAAGTTATAAATATAATATAGATTCAAGAAAATTATAATACAAATTTTCAATAGCTAGGATATATGAATCATTTTAACATAGCAGCTGGCTTAAGAGAAATCTATTGTTAACAATATCCTAGTGGCCTTTAATAACATCCTAGGGGCTGGAGAGGTGACTCCTTGATTAAATGTGCCTACTTCTCTTGCAGAGGACCTGAGTTCAATTCCCATTACCCAAGTTAGGTGGGTCACAAGTGATTGTATGTCTACCTCCACGGGGATCCAATGCCCTCTTCTGGCCTCCTCAGGCAACTTCATTCATATGCACATACACCCACACAGACAAAAATACATATGCATACTTAAAAATAAAACTTTGAAAAAGTTTTTTGAGGTGGTGACTCAGGGGCATGTTCTCTTAATGTTAATATCTGGATCTGTAATTTCATCTGAAGCCTTGTGTGCTAAAGGATCTACTTCTATAATCCCTCCATAGGTTTTAGGAACATAACAGTTTGTTGGACTGAAATCTTCTTATCTTCCATCGCTATTGGTTGAAGATTTCTCTAGGTTCACTGCTTTATTTTTCTCCTCCAGGATAGCAGCTTGCCTTGTCAAAGTATGTGAGTTAACAAACACCAAGTATAGTCTGTTGTCAAAGCAAATCTTTCATTCCTCAGAGGGAAACTGTTACAGGAAGTCATGAGCACCAGGCTGTGTGGTGATTGGTGACCATCTAAATGGTTTTTACTACGTTAACCATTATAAAGTATTTCCTACCATACTGGGAGTGCTTGTCTGCTTATTTACAATACTTGATGCTCTTCACATTAGAGTTAAATTACCTGGAGAAATTGCCACTCATGTAATGTTTAACAGTTTTTTGAAATATGTTACTAAAATTTCATCTTAGCCAAGGATACTATTATTCTTCCACAATATAACCTCTTGGACAAGGGATGTAGTCCAATTGGTAGAATGCTTGTCTAGCATATAGGAAACCCTAGTCTATTCCTTCATATCATATAAACTGAATGTCATGGCCCACACTTGTACGTTATCTCCAATATCGTAGGGAATTCAAGACTAGGCCAGAACAACAATAGCAGCAACAACAACAATGACTACAGGAGGGAAGGGGAAGAGAGAGGCCAAGGAAGGAGGAGGAAGAGGAGGAGGAGGAGGAGGAAGAGGAGGAGGAGGAGGAGGAGGAGGAGGAGGAGGAAGAAGAAGAAGAAGAAGAAGAAGAAGAAGAAGAAGAAGAAGAAGAGAAGGAGGAGTAAGAAGGAGGAGGAGGAGGAGGAGGAGGAAGGAGGAGGAGGAAGAAGAAGAGGAGGAGGAGGAGGAAGAGGAAGAAGAAGGAGAAGGAGAAGGAGAAGGAGAAGGAGAAGGAGAAGAAGAAGAAGAAGAAGAAGAAGAAGAAGAAGAAGAAGAAGAAGAAGAAGAAGAAGAAGAAGAAGAAGAAGAAGCAACCCATAAAGATAGCGTTAAGACATAGACCAAGTTGGCTCTGAGAGGCTGAGGTAAGATCATCCCAAGCTCAAGTTCCACTTAAGTACATAGGAGCTCTGCTGGTAATATACATGCACACATATGCACATATGTGTATCTAATGATCAAGTTATTGTGATAATAAAAGAGGCACAATGTAGGTATATGTAATTTTATTCAAACTTCTGTCCCACCAGGTTTTTTTTCTATTTCATCAAGATTCTGTTTTGTTTTGTTCTTCTGATGGAGCTAATGATGACTTATTGGAGAGTGTTATAGTTTATATAAGATGTTAAAATAAAGCTTCCGTATCTTATGTCTTCACTATAGCTTGTATGCAGTGTGCATTGTTATTATCCTCAAAGAATGAAGAACCCTGCTGTCCTGATGAAAACCTAAATCCTTCTTACCAACCTGAATGCGTTCTGGGCTTATTTAGGGACAGATATGCTCCTGTAATAGATTGTTAACACATAGTTCCAGCATAGGCGTAGCTGAATTAGATGCTCAAAATATTGTAATGATAAGTTAAACTTGGATGATTTTAGATTTTCTCAATTAAATAGAAATGTCAATGTTTCTAACCGACATGACAATGTGAATTTAAGTGTCTCCTATGCTAATATCAGGTCATTGACATTGACGCTTAGCTTAGAAATGATTCCTAAGTGTTGTTTCATGGAAATGTGGTAATTCACATATAGGAAGTCAAAGAGCTAAAACGGTGAGTAACTATCCAAGCAAATTACCCAGAGAAATAATTACCAAATGGTTCACATGTAGAGGATAAGAAATTAAGTCTTGGGTGAAATTTATGTTTAAACTTTTTATGAGTGATTTTTTTAAAAAAAAAACATTTTTTAGAATTTTTTTTTTATTTTTTTAATTTACATTCCAAATCACTTCCCCTTTCCCGTTTCCTCCCTCCCCGAAAGTCCCATAAGCCCCCTTCCCTCCCTCTTTTCTCCATTCAACCCCCTCTCCTTACTCTGTCCTGGTGTTCCCCTACATCCAGTCTTTCCAGGACCAGGGGTCTCTCCTACCATCTTTTTAGAAATCTATTGATATGCAGATTGTGTCTAGGGTATTCCGAGATTCTGGGTCAATATCCCCTTATCAGTGACTGCATACCATGTGTGTTCTTTTGTGATTGGGTTACCTCACTAAGGATGATATTTTCAAGATCTGACCATTTGCCTAGGAATTTCGTGAATTCATTGATTTTAATTGCAGAGTAGTATTCCATTGTGTAGATATACCACATCTTCTGAATCCATTCCTCCGTTGAGGGACATCTGGGTTCTTTCCAGCTTCTGGCTATTATAAATAAGGCTGCTATGAACATAGTGGAGCATGTGTCCTTATTGCATGCAGGTAAAGTCTCTGGGTATATGCCCAGGAGTGGTATAGCCGGATCCTCCGGGAGTGTCATGCCCAGTTTTCTGAGGAACCGCCAGACTGCTTTCCAGAGTGGTTGTACCAGCTTGCAATTCCACCAGCAGTGGAGGAGTGTTCCTCTTTCTCCACATCCTCGCCAACAACTGCTGTCTCCTGTGTTTTTGATCTTAGCCATCCTGACTGGTGTGAGATGGAATCGCAGGGTTGTTTTGATTTGCATTTCCCTAATGACTAAGGATGATGAACAGCTCTTTAGGTGCTTCTCAGCCATTAGATATTCTTCAGGTGAGAACTCTTTGTGTAGCTCTGTACCGAGAAACTTGAACTCTGTAAAATGTTGAATTTTCTAGAGAGCAGCTGCACACCTTTGTTCTATGAGCGATAAGTCACCGAGTTAACTCTTCTACATTTTGACTCATTCTGTCCTTTACTCTCCTACCAATCTCTTGTTGGTGTTTGCTGCCTGTACACATACACTGCCCATACTGGACAGTAACAATTTTAGCTTCTGTACACTTGGATCCAACCCATGTTCTGGCATAAGGATTTTAATACTGAGTCCTTACATGATATCTTGCAGGTAACAGTAAGCCTGATAGCAAGGGGATGGCATTTTGGTAACTGGTTAAAATGTTGGGACAGTAATGTTCTTACTAAGAATGTTATGGATATAAGATTTATTTTATGATGTAGAGTAGACTTTGCCAGAGACTACCACAGACATCAGCAGTTTTACCATTGGTGTCCCATTCTGAATTGTCCTTCCCTTTTTAAGTCTTAATTCTTATTCAGAATAATTTCCCAGTAATACTGACCCTGTAAGATTATAATGGATTAGCCCAATAGGATGGGCTTTGCTTTTGAAGCCCACATTCTATAAATCCTCAAGTTTGAGGGGATTTGTTACAAAGTTGTATGTATTTTATAGGACAGTGAAAAAAATCTGATGTGTAGGAAACTCTTCTTACTGGATGAGAAATCTTTAGTTACAGTCTTGGCCAAGGGAATTTCATTTGATCCTGTCTCTGAACACACAAACTAATTCAGGCCAGAGTTAGATATGATATGTGAGCACACACTGATGGGAAGAAAGTAATATAACATGGATAATATTTTGGAAATAAAGCATTTTCTTTTAGCTTATGTGTATGAATTTGTTCTCCTCTACCATTTTCTTCCTAAGTCCATCTTTTTGGGTATAATGCAGGGAAGATAAGCAATTACACTAAGGGTCAAGGTACCTTGACTTTGTATCTCAGATTGACTTTCTTTAGCATGATGGAATCATAAATGTCATGGGGTTATATAGCCATAAAAGGGTGTCCCTAATTCCTTATAATCTATGCACCAAATCAGTAATACATACTGTCGGATTAGGCTATATCACATCTTAGGTTTGAGCCCAAGCAAACAAGAAGCAGACAACTCACGTTTGTCTCTGAATTTTGTGGTGAGGGTGGGGTGGGATGAGGGTGGGGATGGAGAGATATCTGGAAAGCAAATGTAGATATGTGTCACGGTCGTTATGCTTCTAACCTGAAGGATGGAGCCGTGAGATCAGGAGAAAACCAGTGAGGGCACCGAATTCACCTAAGTCAACTAAGTAGGTTGCATACCGCTGCTGTTAGACACCATTGGGAGTGTAGGCCTGTTTTATCCATCCTGTGAGCTGATGAGGTTTCCTTAGTAACCAGTCATAACATAGCGAGATCAGAGAGGGTATCTGCCGAGATGTTTAGTGGAGTGTGTCAAGATGGCCGCCATGGCCCTGGTGAAGGGGACATGGTTAAAGAGGCAGATGTGCTTTCTTTGGATTGGCTTTATCCGGACTCTTTGACAACAGTTGCTTCAGCAGCCATGCAGGGAAGCGACCTACTCTGACTCCCCAGGCAGAGGATTTAACAGTCTCCAGCTGCCCAAGCTTATGCTGACAGCAGTATGTTAGTTTGCTGTCAGCCCTCTGACAACAGTAGTGGGATTAGTTTGCTGTTAGCTTTCCAGGCAACCTCATCCGTCAGCAAATCATTGAAAAGACCTAGGTGGAGAAGCAAACTTGCTGTTGCATGTGACCTACTGACCTACTGAGCTGAGCACAGGTAATTCCACCAACCTAGTCCCCACTTTTTCTAAATTGGAGAAAACATTCCGTACCGTTGTGCCATGGTCTTTGTTGTTGTTGTTTGGGTATTTTTTTTTTTTTTTACCATTATGAGGTTTAAAGTGTGGCTGGAGAGACGGTGGAACAGTAAATGGTGCACGCTGCTCTTCCAGGGAGGCTGGATTTGGTTTCCAGCGCTCACATCAGGCCACCTCAGACCATCTGTGAGGACAGCTGAAACTGGTCCTGTGTGCTCTTCTGACCTCTGCAGGCAGTTGCGCTCTTGTGTGCATATGTGCACTTGCGCATACACACACATACTCGTAATTTAAACTAAATCTTTAAAGGAAAAAAAATGATTTAAAAGACCTTCTTTTCATTTCTCTTAAGTTCCATGCCATTTTATTCTTCTGTATTTCCAAGACCCGATATCATCCAACTAATTAAATATTTATTAGATTATCACTGTGCAGATAAGTTTATATAGGGACTTCCTGGACTACCTCACAGAGCCTGTATATAAGGAACCACCTACGAAAGAGCAAAGCCAGGCGAGTAAAGGCCCTTTGTACCACATGGGGGAAAGTTCCTGGGTTCTTGAGACAATTCGGGCCTTTTTCTCACACCCCTCCCCCTCCCATCATGACCACAGCCCTCTGACCTTAGGGGAAACCGAGCTATGACTGAACATCCTGTGCTTTCTGCCGTTTTAATTTCAGTGTGTTTGTAATTCAGATTTGGGGTTAACCTTAGATGACAGACGGATTTTCTATCTGTGGGTGTGTTCTCTGTTCTCTTGTCTGGGTGCATTGTTTTATTCTGCTAAACGTGTGTGTTTCAATATTTCTTTGCTACTTCATTGTAACAGGGTGTGGAGGTTAACAGTTCAGATTTGTCACATTTAATTCCTCTGTTTCCCAGCTGTGTGTTCTGAACATTAATGGATTTATGAAATTCTTATATTCGTGTTAAAAACCTTTCCAATCATGCTAATGAACACTATAGACCCTGTTCATTCTTCCCTGTTCTTAACTACTGCTAACTGATTCCCATGTTATAAGCTGTAAGGTTCTATTAAGGAACCGCAATCATCTTCCCAGTTATTGACACATCTATTCTCTGAAAAGAAATATAATGAAGGCTTAGTGTTGCATTGAGGAAAAATGACACACACCACTTTCCTGCAACCCATATCTTCCCTTAATCAAACCTTGATTCCCCCAGAAATACTTTTCTTATTGGAGTTGTAATTTTGTTCATATGTTCCAATTCTGCTTTTGGATTATACCCAAGCACTGACTTTTTTTTTTATTTTATTTTATAATCATGCTTCCCTTCAGGGCAAAGAATGTGCTTCCATTGATGCTTGACATGAATTCAGAGCCCTAATTGAGCTGTGTGCTTGCATCCAGTGAGCAAATGGATTCAACTCCACTGGTTCTTACCGACCTGCCTCTGTCCACCTACCCTTTCAGCAGAATTGTGGAATCCCTGACTGTGTCTCCCATCTGCAGACACAGAGCACGGAACCTCTATTTTAGATAATGGAATCAGTCAGAGTTTAATAAGCTTATGATGTTCACACATTGTTTGATTAGAGCTTCTCTGATGTAAATCAAAGTGGCATTCCATGTCTTCTTTTTCTTCCTCAACCCAGGTTTGACCTAGGGAATGTTTGTTCTGTCCCTCTATCTCTCTCTGTGTCTCTCTGTCTCTATCTCTCTTTCCTTCTCACTCCCTGTTCCTCTCTCTCTCTCCCTCCCTTCCTCCCTTCTCTCTCTCTCTCATTTTCTTTATCCCCTTCCCTTTCTTTTCCTCTCCTTTTTATTCTGGCATAAGAGGAGGAGAGGGCATAAGACAGCAGCTACCCATCCATTGTGACAAGTATCCCTCGGGGTCACCTCTTTGTATTTTGTGAAGTGTTGCATAGACTCTGATCCACAGACTTTGCAGCTTAGCTGGGAGCAGGATACTGCAAAAGAATATTACTTCCAGCCCCGCCCATCATAGAGCTCACTACATATCTCATAATCTCCATCGGTGGCTGCATGAAGATTGGTGGCAGAGCCTTGTTTTTCTGCCCTTCTGACAAAAGACAGTTCAAATGTCACGGTAGCAAGCGCATCAGGGTTGACTCAGATGGGCCCCTGAAAATGAACACCTGCTTTGGACATTTGCTGAGCTGTCCATGCAATAGGAGAGTTCAGTCTTTCATCCCGGCTTACTAATGAATTGGTGGCCCAGGCTCATTTACTTAAAATCTTAGTTGATTTGTTCGGAACTGTTGCTAAATACCATTGCTTTCCACTTACAGTGCGATACAGTTTAACAGAGCAGAGAGAAAACAACAACAAGAACAGAAGCCCAGTCCACTTACTTTTGATTGTGCAGCAAGAAGAATAACTGTTCTAAAATTAAGTTTCCCTAAGATAAATTTCTTAATAATGGTCGATTAGTTAAAATAGAATCTGTGAGATGGTATCTTTTTTATAAGCGTCTGCTCATGAGATGACGAAAGTAGCCTTTGTGACGCTACTTATCTTCCCAGTTCACAATGTAGAGCGAGTTACAAAATAGCAGTGAAAGTTCTGCCCTAAGTTTCATTTTAATTAACATTTAATGCATGTGTTATTTGTTGCCACAGAAAATGACATTTCTCCATGGGTTTGATTTAATTTAAAAAATATCTTCCACTTTGTCTCCACCGTGGTTTATTTTTTTTTCCATGTAATTTCTACATCTGGATACATGTTACTTTTCCATGCATATTATTTTTGTTACATTTTTATTTACTCTGCTTGTATGATAACCTATGTATCTATGTAGATGCCATCCTCTCATGTGTGAAAGTGAGAAGAGACTTATGAGACTCAGGCTCGCTGGTCTAGATGTCACTTTCTTTTATTTTTAATTAATTAATTAATTAATTTTTTACACTGCAAATTTTATCCCCCCCTGTTCACCCTCCATCTGTTCCACATACCATACCTCCTCCCTACCCCCTGCCTCCACGAGGATGTCCCTATTCCCCACCCCCACCCTACCTGACCTCTAAACTCCCTGGGACCTCCAGTCCCTTGAGAGTTAGGTGCATCCTCTCTGATTGAACACAGACCCATCAATCTTCTGCTGTATATGTGTTGGGGGCCTCATCTCAACTGGTGTATGCTGCCTGTTTGATGGTCCTATTTCTTCTGTCTTCATGAATCTTCATTTCATAGAGATTTTTTTTATATGTACATAATTTTTAGATGGAATTCTTTTAGTCAGTATAACCCTGATGTTCCCAAAACTCTGTTAAGTTTAGAGAAGAGCTGTAAAACAAATTCTTCAAATAGCTTTTATGTCTATAATACATGTCTACTGTATTAAATTACACCTGAATTCCCATTGATCTTGAAAACAGAAATAGGGACTCATTTATCTTATTTAGAAGATTTAAGCATGATCTATATTGTGACTTTGCACCCAGATATGTGAAGCTATTTGTGTAGCACATTCCTTTGACTTTTTATTTTACTGTCAGTCAGGTGAGTTTTCCATTTGGGCAAGTGTGTTGTCTGGCTTAAAGTAAGACTGGGGCTTGGCTAGGAAGAGTGTTGTCGTTTGCCCATTAAAGAATTGCACTTGACTGTGATTGCAAACACCTTAGCTCTAACTAGCAGGTGCTCATCGCTTGCTCGGTGGATTTCTTTCTCCATTTTTATTACTTTACTGTATGCTCTATCCAGCTTCCTCCGCATATTTGCTTGCAGGTGTCATTGCTACAAACTTCAACACAAATTTTAGACATATCTAATCTATATCATATCTACATTCTACAGCAGGTTTGATGTTAAAGAACTGTGTAAATTAGCAACCAGCCCAGCAAAATGTAAATGTTTCCATCCCTCAGTGGTGTCCCACCCATGTGGACTTGGACTTCCATGAGCCCTTACAGCTTTTAATACATGCATGTCCATTGAACACTCAGTATTCTGTGATGTAAAGGCATCTTCATATTCTTACATAGGATTTCAGATCATTCCCTAGGACAGAGAAGCGAGAGGGGGTTGAATGGGGAAAAGAGGGAGGGAAGGGGGCTTATGGGACTTTCGGGGAGGGAGGAAAGGGGAAATGATTTTGAATGTAAATTAAAAAAACTTAGAAAATAAAATAAAATTTAAAAAGATTGTGTACAGTTTGAAAACAATAGATGAATTCAATGCTTCTTGGAAATCTACTTTGTCGTGAGTTAAAATGTGTTAGGAGTGGCGTGAGTTAGCCCTGAGCATTTGAATTCTGTCATTCTCAAAATGACTTTGTACACCAGTAGAACAAGTCCATGGAATATGTAGAAGATAGAAGAGGCCAGGAGTCTGGAGAGAAGACTCAGAATTAAGAAACTAGCTGCTCTTGAAGATGACCCAGGTTTAATTCCCAGCACCTACAAGGGGGTTCACCACCTTCCTGTAACTCCAGTTTCAGGCATCTTATGCCCTCCTCTGGCTTCTATGGGCACTGCTTATATGTGGTACTCATACATACATACATAGATACATACATGCATACATAGATGCATACATACATACATACATATATGCAGGCAGAACAAATTTACAAAGAATTAAAATAAGTCTCTAAAAAAATAAATGCAAGATACATTACCAAGCATAAATAAAAATGTCTGGAATGGAAATTCTGTGTTTTTAGCAATTATCTCATAGCCATATTTGATTATACATTCAAATAATTATGCATATTCTTAAACGATTTCCCTGGATCAGTGAATAAATGTGACTTTCATTGATTTGCAGTAAAGAGTGAAAATTGAAACTTCATTCTAAATTCCTATTGATTTTTAGTTAAAATACTTGCTAAAATCCTTGTTCCAAAACAGATGTGGACTATTTTAGAAAGCGGATGCTGGTGTGAAAGTGGCAGGAAGGCGCCAGATAGGGGATGATGAGTGGATGTACGTTTTAGTTTGTGAAAAAACCCAGGTAAAGGCAGAAAGTAATTGAATTCATTTTTCTCACAAGTGGAGGGGGAAGAGGGTTGATTTTTATAAAGTGAAAAATGAAATGAGATCACTTTCAGATTGTGAAATTGTTTCATGGTCTGGTAGATGAGGCAGAACTTAATATTTCAATCAGTTCTGGAAGAGTATAGTCCATAAAAATGTGACTATCTAGTTGCTGTGTTGTTGGTGCTGGTTGTGGTGGTGGTGGTGGTGTGTGTGTGTGTGTGTGTGTGTACAAGTGTGTGTGTGCATGTGTGTGCATGTGTGTGCATATGTGTGTGCACGTGTGTGTGTGTGTGCATGTGTGTGTGTGGCATCCTATAGGATAGTGGTAATTTGGAATCTTCTGTAACACATTAACAGGAGCATTAATTTATCATATGAATTTATTAATTTATCTATGTAGCATTAATTTATCATATGAATTTGTTCATGTGACATTTTTCTGTTACTGTAGGGTCTTGTCATTCTGTGATCATGCTGCCCTGTGCTAAAAGGCAGTTTGATCCTGAGCCCAGTCCCCTTGTCCGGTAAAGCAGAGACTCACTCAGTACTGGTTCTTGTCTGCTGAAATGCCGTATGGCCCAAAGCAAGGAACCCTCTGTTTCCAGGTCATCGCCAAAATGCTCAGCTCTGCTGTCACTTCCTGCCAACTTCCTACACCTGACTGTTCACAAGCTCAGTTGCATGAGTTGCTTGGATCCCCACCTTTGAAAACTCCCGTGTTTTTTTATATCAAATTCAATGCAAATGTCATGGTTACTGATGGTGAAGTAGAACAGGGACCATTATGGGAGAAACAAGTCTGTTCTTGGGGAGAATATGGAGTAGGGCTCCTAGAAGACAAAATAGGCCATTGTCATGTCAGCCAATGATAGTTTTCCAACTTGCCCTTTTATGAAAGGATCCATCTTCAAACTGACTTCTTAATAAGAGTAAATAGTTTTATAGTATCGTCTGCTTAACCTGCAAGCAAAAGAGGAGAAGAATAACAGGAATTACAAATGAGACAAGGAAAGCAAGAATCAAATGAATATAGAATTTTAGACTCCCATCCCTCAAATGCTCCTGTAACCTCAATAACACATTTTCAGGAAGGATGACATGACCCACTGCACTTAAAGAACAATCCTTACTCACAGACCATCTGTCTTTAAGTTCAACCTGCATTGGGATATACATAGTTTGCTGATTTATTTCTCCTTGTTTATATTGCCTCTTTAGAAGATAAGCCGCACATAGGCAAGGCTCTTTGACTCTTCTGATTCTTCCCAGACAGTTCTTCCACGAGAGGAGTAGCTTAGTGATCACTCCACGGTGTGTTCCTCTGAACTGATTCACTGCATGATAGTAGCAACTCTTGAAGTTTATGGGGTATGACATCTTAAGGAAAATACTTTAAAGAGCATCATATATGAAAATGCATGCTTTTTCTCTCCTGCCGGTATGTCTAACCCAAGATGTCCACGTCCTGCTCTTCGAGGATAAACAACCTGTTGATGTAGTGTGCTAGAGTCTTGCTATCCAGGTCCTTACAGTATCAACATAGCAAATGCATGGCGATTGTTGCGCTTTACTTTAAATTTCAAAGTGAAAAATAGATTATAAAGTTAATTCCTTTTTTTTTCATCATATTATAAGCCATCCAGTCGTCATTGAAACCTGGTGACCAAAACAAACAAACAAACAAAAGCAACCCAGGAAATATTGGAAATTGGTAGATACAGAGTTGCACTACACAAAGCAGACATGTTTCAAGCCTTTGAAATCTCTTCAGTTATTCATGGGCCCTTCAGATGCAGATGAGCGTTGTCTTTGTTTAGACGGTATTTGATAAAGGCCTGTAAAATTTCAACCTAAGATACATGAGTAGTGTTAGATAGGAACATTCCATCTGGGAAACAAGGATAGAAAGAAAACAGCCTAGTCCCACCTGCAGCTTCAATGTCCCCTTATCCAGTAACCTGGAGTTGAAGTTGTAAGTTCCTAAAGCAGAACTGAACTAACTTATCTGGATTTAATAGTATCTACCCAGTTCTTTATGAGCCAGGCTGTGTTTCTGAGAGCAGGATGCTTTACATGGAAGGGTATGAGCAAGTTGAGCTCATCAGAAATTTATGTGAGGAGGTTTGAATGATGTGTGCTCTGAGCCCATAGGTTGGTGTTCTTCTAGTCTCATATAGACCCCAAATGTAGTGGTCCACTAAGAAAACCAAGGTGGCATGCATTGGCTAGCTTTAAGATCCATTTAACTTTAGATTATTGGTTTTTAAATATAAACATTTCGGTTTTTATAAATTTCATTTTTAAGGCTTACAATATAGTGAACATATATGACATTATACACATTGTATTACATTTCAGATGATCTATACAAAATATAGCATTGTGTAACAAGTGTCTTTTGTGTCACATAACACAATGCTTGTCTTTCATTAAAAATGGTTTTCTCAGAGCTAGAATGAAGTGTTGAGTAATTTACTCTGATTTTAAGCTTTTATTTAAGGTGCATATGACAATACTGAATTAACTAACTTAAGTGGTGTGCTGCTTTCAATTTTAATCAGTAGAATACCTGTGTATAAATGCACATGCACACACAGGAACACCAACAATTTGGTTGGTTTCCACATGACTCTTGTCTCATAATAGGCATTAGAAACAAAGTTGTTTTTCAAGCTAATGATTTTTCTAGACATGACACAATTGATGTAATTGCAAATTATGTTTTATAGTAAGTGGAAAATATGCTCATTTTTAATTTATAAATCAACATTGGTTAAAAGTAGTAATCCACATTAAAACATTTAATTCAATGCACATCTAATTTTCAAAACATTGCTTCTGGCAAAGGTTTGACATTTACTTACAAATATAAGATTGATTTTTCAGGATTAAGCTGAAAAAAAAACCTAATTTGCTATAGCAGATCCTTGATAAAAAATATGAACATCATCCCAAACTTTATACCCATTTTTAATGAAGGCTCTTCTTTGTGAAAGTCAGTATCATAGTTAGTTGCACTTAGTTACTCTTTCAGCTTATATCATAATCACAGCCACTTAAATTAACATGGTGACTCAAATGGTAACAACTGTAAATGCTCCAGTAACATACTTAACACCATGGAAAATTGACTCAGGAGGCACTGGAAATGGGTCGTCTTAGATATTACGGAAGGGGAGCTAGATGTGGTGATACAGACCTGGAGTGCCAGTACTTGAGGGGGAGTGGCACGGTGATCGGGAATTCATTGCCACCGTTGGCTACGTGAGTTTGAGGTCAGCTCTGCTACAAGTGACCCCCCTCTCAAAATAACTAAACCCCAACAGATATTAGGAAATATGAAATGCAAAGTGGATACATGCTGTCTTGTATGGAAATCCTTATATTTCCAAGTTGGTCAGGAGACATGGGTTTCTCACTGTTTACAGTATAAAGAATTGTCAGAATCCAGATTCCTGTTTAGGTATCAACACCTTCTTCGGTACATTTTCTACGTGGTTAAGATGAATCTTTACATTTGGCAATGCAATGTGAGATTTATTCTTCAAATGAAAAGTACTGCAGGCCGGCCCTCTTCTTAAAGTATTGTTTTGACTGCAGGCCATAATTACTGTCTCCTTGATTTCCACCCATTCACTGAATCGTTATCATTTGTTCATTTGGCAAGATGCCGCTATGTGCACCTAACCCAACTGTGAGACATCTATAAACTGAGATTCATCCCTATGTCCTGACAGAGGAAAGAGCCTCAGGCCCTCTGTATGCCTGGTGATTCGGTACTATTACCGAGGAATGGATTCAGAAGATGTGGTATATCTACACAATGGAATACTACTCTGCAACTGAAAACAATGAATTCACGAAATTCCTAGGCAAATGGTCAGAACTGGAAAATATCATCCTTAGTGAGGTAACCCAATCACAAAAGAACACACATGGTTGCAGTCACTGATAAGGGGATATTGACCCAGAATCTCGGAATACCCTAGACACAATCCGCATATCAATAGATTTCCAAGAAGATGGAAGGAGAGACCCCTGGTCCTGGAAATACCAGGACAGAGAAGCCAGAGGGAGTTGAATGGGGAACAGAGGGAGGGAAGGGGGCTTATGGAACTTTTGGGGAGGGAGGAAAAGGGAAAGGGGAAATCATTTGGAATGTAAATAAAAAAACTTAGAAAATAAATAAATAAAAGAAAAGAAAGTTATACTGGGAATTGAACTCAGGACCTCTGGAAGGGCTGTCAGTGCTCTTAACTGCTAAGCCATCTCTACTGGCTTTCATGTGACATTTTGTGTATGTTTATAATGTATTTAGATAAAATTTAATCTCCTGTTACCCTCTTTTGTCTTCTCTATTCATATTAATCTTCTTTCTTGTACCAATTACTTACTTCCAAAATATTTTCGCTTTTTTGTTGATACATTTATACATATACAGAACGCAGTTTGAATAAATCCACCCTATGTAAATAGCAAAAAAAATAAATAAAGAAAGTTATACTGGGGTTGGAGAGATGACTCAGTGGTTAAGAGCACTGACTGCTCTTCTGAAAGTCCTAAGTTCAAATCCCAGCAACCACATGATGACTCACAACCATCTATCATGGGATCTTATGCCTCTTCTGGTGTCTGAAGACAGCTATAGTGTACTTACATATAATAAATAAATAAATCTTTAAAAAAAAAAAGAAAAGAAAAAAGGAAGTTATACTGGATGTCTTGAGTCCTGTGACGTTCCCTGGCTCAGTTACTCTCTTTGCTGGCATGATCTCCACGTTTGTAAACTGACTCATTTTCTAATCATTTGTGAAGTTTGTGCTTTCTAGCATCCGATCATGGCACAGAGATTGCTTATTAACTCTGGATCATGCGTATGTCCTTTCAAATGGGTGCTCTGGTCTACACATTCCAAATGTGATTACTCGGCTCTATATGGCTTCATCGCCGCACACATTCGATTTTAGAATGTTAGGCTTCAGAATGTTAAAGTCTCATTCGGAAGTCGTGTGTGTGTGTGTGTGTGTGTGTGTGTGTGTGTGTGTGTGTGTGTGCATGTGTGTGTGTTCGCACACACGTGCATATGCATGCACTGCTGTGCTGTGTATCACTTAGCTCATTAATAGAATGGTTTGCTGGAATTAGTAAATACACATGTTCCACTATCCCAAGAAGCATTAAAATGAAATAGCCTTCACCAAAAACTAAATCATGAGAGCATCTAGACTCCCCATCTATATCTGAGAAACCCATGCCTCCACACATACCACAAACAGTTACAGTTTGGTACGGTGTTTAATGTATCTCTCCAGTGAATTACAGTCTAAGAACCCTTTTTCTCATTATTTCTACCCACAGGGATAATCTTAACAGCTTTTCTTCTGACTGCATTTCTGCTGCCAGTGGCTCAAGTATATCTAGCAGTATCTTCTTGGCTCTTGTCTGTAGTTTTTAAGACTCTTAGAGGTTTGGTTATTGCTAGTGTTTTAATAAGGGTATAGAAAATGGTCCTGTCATGATCTCTTCATGTATGCACCCACATCTGACACTCTGCTCGTGTTTACCCCATTACCCTCTCCTTTTTAAACAATATATTTCTAATTGAAATAGAATCATATAACTTTCACTCTATTTTTCTATTTCTCATTCCCTATTATTTCTCCCTCATTTACCCCAAGACCATATCTGCTTTCATATCACATATAAAATGAATGTATACATGTTGTTTGTTTTACTTTCTTGTGAACCTCATTAACAATCTCCATACCAGCTACACAAATTAATGTCCCCAGGGATGTATAAGGATTCTTCATTCCCTACATCTTTTTTTTTTTTGATTGATTTTCCTAATAGTAGTTATTCTGGCTGGGATGTGACAATCAACTGGTATCATTTAGACTTTTATTTTCTTGAAGGCTAAGTATTTTTGAAAGTTATCTACTTGCTGTTTGTATTTTTTTCCATTGAGAACTTACTGATCTGGAGAGATTGGGGGTGGATTTAATTGTTTTTAGTCCTACGTTGATTCTAGATATGAAAACCCTTCTGGGTGTGTAATTGATGAGGGTGTTTCCCGTTCTGTCAGCTGTCATTTCCCTTTGTTTATTGTTTATTTTTCTGTAGAAAAGCTTTTTAATTAAATTCAATCCCTTTTGTAAATACCTGGTGATGTTTCCTATGTAGCTGGACTTTCTTTCAGGAAGTCAATACCTATATCTAAATCTTGATGTGTTTTGCCTATATTTTTCTCCTGTGACTTCAGAATTTCAGATCATACATATAGGTCTTTGGTCGATTTTGAATCGATTTTGTACAGAATGAAAAATATAAATCTTGTTAATTGATTACATATGTTACTTGAGACCTTACAATGAGTTACATAAAGATGATAATTTTATTTTTATGCAAAAACAATTGCATATGGGAACACATGTAGTTTTAAGGATTCATATAGACACATAGAGCATGGAGGTTACAGATGATGAAATTTAATAGTTCATCTTGGGCTCAGGAGATAGATCAGTAGTTAAGAACACGAGTGATTTTTCCAGAGGATGAGTTGAGTTCTTAGCACACAGTTCCTAGCCTCTGCAAATGCCTAGAACATGTGTAGTATTAAGACAGACGTCAGTGAAGGATGAACACCTGTACACAATAAATTAAATTAAGAAGTGGTTCTTTTTTTTTTAAGTAGTTGATTTTACTAAAAAAAAAGAAAAGAAATGTTCTTGATCAGGCACAGAGTGATGTTACCATGGTTAAAGCAAATGCAGAAATTCGCTACATATGTCTAAGACTTGAGTGACTGTAATTTATATATTTTTTTCAGTGTCTGTGTCTCTGCTAGAGAAGAACAGAGGCAGGTGCATCCGAGGTGGTCGACAGACCAGCTGGAAGGGGAGAATTAGAATAGAAACCATCTAGTTGTAACAGACTTCAAGTTCTGGCAGCTATGAATAATACCTCCGAACAGTTGGCATGAGACTGTTTGAAGACCCAGAGCTACAAAAATCCTGAGAGGAGCTGATTCCTAAAGAAAGAATTCCCTGTGGGAGCTGCGGCTAGTCTGAGTAATAATTGATCTCCGTTCATATTTCGCAAGGTTGTAATTGCCTGTTTATATCTCTGCCCCCTCTCTAGACTGTCAGTGTGGGCAGAGTCTGTCTGTGCTACTGAAGGGGTTGGAGAGGGCGTGTTCTCAGACATCATCTGCCAGGTGGTGGGTGTTCATTAGCTACTTGCCAATATGTGAATGAAATATGGTTAGCTAGGGTCACGACTTCAAATCTGCACATCATGTTTTCGACGTTTGAAGTTTAATGAACGTGTCACAGTTGAGGCAAGGAAAGGAAGGGCTCTGTGCTCCCAGACATGTAGGAAGAATCACTTTGGAGGGAAGGGGTAAGATTTCGTTTGACCTCACTGCTTACGAGATCCCACCCAAGCTTCCCTAGGCCATCGCAGTTAGGGTGTGCTACATCTGATGTGATTTGTTTGATGCACAGTCAGTGTGACCTGTGACCGATAGGCTCTTTCCCATTTTCTTTGGGACTGACATGGAAACAAGGGTGAAAACCAATGCTGGAAAGAAGTCCACATCTTTACTCAAACACATTAATGAATGGTCCATGTTAGTCCATGGGCTTAGCGCTTGTAATAACAATGTCCATTTTAATCTTTTTTTTTTTAATGCTGGTGGTTGGCTTGCTTTCTCCCTTTTATTCAGTATAGCAACACAGCCATGGAACACTGCTGCACACATTTTTTTTTAATTTTATTTTATTTTCTAAGTTTTTTTTATTTACATTCAAAATCATTTCCCCTTTCCCGTTTCCTCCCTCCCCTAAAGTCCCATAAGCCCCCTTCCCTCCCTCTTTTCCCCATTCAACCCCCTCTCGCTTCTCTGTCCTGGCATTCCCCTACATCCAGTCTTTCCAGGGTGTTGGAGATAGAATGATGAAGTGTATTCCTCTTGGTCCACTGGGCCCTGGGAATGATGTGGACAGGAGCGGTCAGTATGCCTCCACCTCTGAAGCTGAGTATGCGCACAAAGTTCAGAATGGAAATTCACTCTTTTGGCAATGGTCTTACAAACTCAAATTCTTTATGTTCTTCCAGCTAACAGTTCCTGGGTTATATTAGTAGCTAATACATGTTTCCAAGATTGACAGTTAAAGTCGCCGCATCTCATACCTTTTAAGAATATCACATACTCTTATTTCTCTGGGCTCTGCAACACGTGGTGAAGTCATACTGAGCAGCATTAGTGACTGGGGAAATAAGGCTCATGTATATTGATTTAAAACATTTAAAAACCAAGAAACACAAGGACTTTGTGAGTACAAAGCATGGGAGGCAGATGGAATATGTGAGAGTTTGAAAAAGCTGAATTTTTACTTATCTAAGTAGGAAGTCAAAAGACAGTATCCAACTGGACAGCATAAATATCCTCGATCTTGGTACATTACTGAGAGATGTGGAAATGTGGAAGGACTGGAAACCACAGAAACAGAAGACATTTTAAAACCATGAGCCCTATTCGAAGCAAAGGTTGAGGGCAGGGCAGAATTGGTTCTCAACGAAAGAAAGTTCTGAGCACAAGATCCCCAACGGAGGAGCTAGAGAAAGGACCCAAGGAGCTGAAGGATCTTGCAGCCCCGTAGTAGGAACAACAATATGAACCAACCAGTACCCCCAGAGCTCCCAGGGACTAAACCACCAACCAAAGAGTACACATGGAAGCACCCATGCCTCCAGCTGCATATGTAGCAGAGGATGGCCTTGTTGGACAGCAAAGGGAAGAGAGGCCCTTGATCCTGAGAAGGCTCGATGTCCCAGTGTAGGGGAATGCCAGGACAGGGAAGCGGGAATGGGTGGGTTTGTGATCAGGGAGAGAGGGGGAAGAAGTTGGGGTGTTTTTGGAGGGGAAACCAGGAAAGGGGATAACATTTGCAATGTATATAAAGAAAATATCTAATAAAAATAAAATAAAAAGTTCTAAATGGTTATTATTTAAATTCATGTGTATACTATTATAATTAGACAACATTTAAAAGGAGGGAATATAAGAGTAGATTCTTAGGTCTTAAATGCATATTTTACTGTAACTTAATGTGTGTTTATCTGGAGGTTGAAAACGCCAGAGCAGCACAAATAGTATCACCCATGACCTGAGCAGTTAAAGGTAATTGCAGTTCTCTTCGTGTTCTCCATGCCATCATAGCTTATTTAGTAATAGTGGACTGAGAGGAGTGACCATCTCTTTGTTTAGGATAGCATCTTAATGATGATATTCAGAATCATAGTGGTAGTTAATGCTTGTGTTCATTATGTTAGAGATGCCTCTAAATAGTTTATGAGCACATTTTCCCAACAACCACTGAGATAAGTGTATTCAGAACACAAACACACACACACACACACACACACGCACACACGCCTGTAAAATAACATTTTATAAACATCCATATGGCTTTTTCAAACATTAGTTTTATATATTTTTATCATAGAAAGCCATTTTAAAATTCAAATGTATTTGATCGTATTCCTCCCCTCCCCGGAGTCCTTCCAGATCCTGACCCCTTTCTACTCACTTAATCTTATGTTCTTCCTCAAAAAGCCAAAAACCCTGGTCTAACAACAAACCCACCTGAAACTAAGAAAACAAAATATCTGCCCCTTCAAAACCCCCACCAAACTGTAACCAAATACAAGCACACAAATAACCATGGAGTCCATTCTGTATTTGGTCAACTACTCCAGCACATGCCCAATGTTAATTGCCTCCCCTTTGACCTACTCTCTGAATCCTCCCTCTCTTCAGTCTCATCAGTACTTCCCTTTCACAGCACCTCTGCTCCTATACCCCACTCCTCTAAGATTATCGCTTACCCACAAAAGCTATGGCTGTTGGCAGAATAGACTATTTCAAGAGCTGTGTTGTACTGGGTCATCTTTGTGTTAGTGTGTCATATGTTACTAAACATAAATTGTTTCTAGTTGAAATGGAAATTTTTTTTTGGAAGTGCCTGAATCAGTCTTTGTATATCTTACTCCAGAAAGCATGAAGACTCTCAAAGGGTGAAACAATCGTTTGAGTCTTCAGAGCCAAGACCAGACCGGTATCAAGAATTCGTAGGATTCGTTTTCTTGTTTTTACTGACTAGATTGCAGTAGAAAGAATGAGTAAAAAAAGATACAAAGACAAATACAGTTGTTCACTTAAGGGAAAAAGTGAAAATTTACAAAATACTGTTAGAGTCTGTAAAAAAAAAGTGGCATAAATTACAATATACTAGCACTAGGATGTTAATCTTCAATACAATGCTGCCTGTGGTGAAAGGAAAAATAAGTAGGTAACAACAGGAAAGTATTAAGTATCGCTGTTTAAGTCAACATAGATCTTTCAGATACAACAGGACTGTTGTACATAGGAAATCTCAGAGACAGTGACAGCATGCACAGGGCCTGAACAGGTTCAAGGGGGTCCCAGTGCTGAGAGAGGAAAGTGGTCATGAGATTCCATCCCTAATCAAAAAGCTAACTCCAGTTGACAACTGCTTTCAAGGAGTTTTCTCCAATGGAGCCTCATTGAGTGTATTAATTACACCAAAGGGTAGTTCCCATACCCAGCAGTAGATGACCAATAGGAATTCAACAGTATTTTTGTAGACATTTGTCTCATATTGCTTTGTTTGGACATTTTTTTATTTACTTGTCTTTTGCTTGTATATTATGGTATCCAGTGTGTGTGTGTGTGTGTGTGTGTGTGTGTGTGTGTGTGTGTGTGTGTGTGTTTATGGGTTTTGTGTGTGTGTGTATTTTATGTTCTTTATTTCTGTTTGTGTATTTGTTTTGTTTGCCTGTTTTGTTTTGAGAAAGAGAAAGAGAAAGGAGGAGGGAGGGAGGCAGGCAGAGGGGGGCATGGAATTGGGTGGGCAGAGTTTGGGGAAGAGACACTGTCATCATAATATATTTTATGAAAAATTTTTTCAAAATAGAAATCAATGTAAAGCCATATTTTAGATTGCTGTATAACATTATAATTTAATTATATGTGAATTAATAAATTATATATTCTATAAGACCTTGCAATAAATACATAGGTATATGTAATGCAATAAAAAAAAAACATGGGATTACACAAATCTGGAGAAAATTATTCAAATCTCCAGAGTAACATAAGCATTTTTTTATATTTTACACAATATATGATTAATCATGGAATTGTTTTTTTCAAACAATGTAATAATTAATATATAGTACTGTGTAACTGAGTTCATCTGAGAATTATTGATTCTTACCTACTTATTTGATGTTTTAGGATTACATTTATTTTGATACTAAAACTGCTTTTTTTAAAAAAAAAAAGTCCCTTCCTCTCCCCTCCCCCTCCCTCTCTCTCTCTCTCTCATTCTCTTACTCTCTCTCTTCTCTCTCTCTCTCTTTCTCTTTCTCTCTCTCTCTCTCTCTCACTCTCTCTCTCACTCTCTCACTCTCTCTCTCTCCTCTCTCTCTCTCTCTCTCTCTCTCTCTCTCTCTCTCTCTCTCTCTGTATGAGCACATGAGCATAATGTCTAGCTGTAGGTCTCTGCATCTGTTTGCATCTGCAGCAGACTGGATAAGGCATTGATGTATAAGAATAGTAGAATATCATTAGGAGTCATTTTGTTGATACCATTTTAACAAATACAGCAGTGCTTGGTTTTACCCTGAGTATCTATGCTATTTGGTCTCTGGTTGTTTGTCACCAGTCTTGGGTATGTGTTCCATCTTGTGGAATGGACAAGAAGGCAGATCAAACATTGTTTGGCTACTCCCACAAGTTCTGTGCCACCATTGTCCAAGCATATCTTTTAGCCAGGACATAATTTTAGAACAAAGTTTTTGTGGATGGGTTGTGTTTATATTTGTTTTGGTAGCCTGCCCACACCATAAACACTAGAATATAGAGGTGAAGTCTTCATTTAGGCACTGGCTTGACTTCTCCATTTTCAATGAGTTGTGTGGGTGTTGCCCTCACCAACAGGCTCAGTTGTCAGTTTGTGGAGATCAACCCATTGTCCTGGCAATAGCCTGGGTTGTTGGGGAATTTCCATGTGACCCCCTTGGCCAGTAACTCAACTGAATGTAACCCAATCATTGTAATAGAAGCCTTGCTTGGTGAAAAGAGTTGGCCAGTTGATACTCCAATCTACCCTATTATTAGGAGACTTCATTAGGAGCACCTTCAAATTTTAGGGAAGTGTCCACTGTACTAGGTTTCCATAGCATCCTTTAAATGCCCAATTCCAACTGTTTCTTCCTGCATTCCCTCCCCTAACCCCATCTCTCCTCCCCATCGCCCCCCCCATCTTGCTGTTCCCTCTCCCCCACCCCTACCTCTAGTCAACTTAAAAAATTACTTTATTTCCTCCCAGGAGATCTATGTTTTCCCCCTAGTCATCCCTTCCTCTATATCTAACTTCTACAGATTGTAGGTGGATTATCTTTCTGGACTGTTTTAATACTAACACATGTGCAGTAAGGTCCAAGTTCTTCCTGCACAGCACAGTTAAGTGCCTATAAGCAAATGCCAAAGAAAATAAGTTTGATTGCTGCCTATGGAGTCCCCATTGCATACCTGGAGGGTGCCAATCATGGTTGCATTGTACAATTGAAAACTGTAATTGTTGAATTATCATAGATAAGAAAAACTCAGAACCTTGGCTTTACGTTTTCTGTTCTTCAGTTAAGCCTCTGACTACTGGAGAATAGGCTTTTTGTTGTTGTTGTTTTGTACTGTTAGTCTGATGCTGTGCGCTTGGTAAATGAAGTCATCACTGTTACTCCCCCTAGGTGATGAAGAATTTGCTCATTAATACATTTGTTCTGTATTGGCTCAGAGAATGCAACCACTGTGCCTGCTTCCACAGAAGCGCCAGGCTTAACTGGTACCTGTCGGCTAGCGAGACATTCTGCCAGCATGCTATTTAACACAGGGAACAACACCAACAAATGAATGTGCTCGTTTGGAGAGATACAATTGTCAAAGATAATTATGGAAAAGCAGCCCCAAATGTGTCTAAGCCTTATATTATTCCTGTAGGAGATGAGATTCTTAAATCAGTTCTTTCTTTATCACAGGTGGATATAAAGATCATCCTCAGGTAACAGTCAGGAGACACTGTCTGTTCCTTCTCATTAGAAATGTTCACACCGTGGATTATCAGCTGCACAGCTTTTCTGAACACACTGAGTAGGAGAAAGGAATCACACCGTGTTTACATGGGTTATAAATATACCTCGTTAAGCGTCTACTGCTTTGTATTTGGTCTTCAGATGTAAGATTCAATTTGAGATGGGACTGTTCAGGATTCCAAAGCTTTGAAAGTATTAAGAGGAGGGGCTATTATCCTGCTTTAAAATAAAAATGCTGTCGTTGCCTAATTATCTCAATTGGCCTCATTTTTATCAATCACTGTGTCACATATTGAAGAGCCCAATGAGGGCATAATCATAAAAGCTTCATCCGTGGGGTGAAAGTACAACCCGCTTCCCACTGCCACTTCTCATCCAGTCTCAGGATGGGACACAGCAAATATCCCATGTGTGGTGGAATACGTTAGAGGTTTTACATTGGTCTGTTTCTCTTTAGTACTCATGCTAACTGGCCCAGAGGCTTACAGATACCCTTCATAGGTGTCGCATGATTCTGTGGTCACCATACTGAGTACATTACATCTATATGAGGTGTGAAGGAAAAAAAAATCTCCCAGTGTTTATACCAGGAAGCACTTTTAGTCACGTGATTCCTCTTAGTCAGCACCCTGGTAGCTTTCAGCCACAATGTGCCAAAAGTACTCTTGCCTCTGACTCATCTGGAAACCATCCAAATAAGGACAGAGAAAGTAATAGTGCAGCTTCTTTTTTTTTTTTTAATTTAATTTTATTTTATTTTCTTAATTTACATTCCAAATCACTTCCCCTTTCCCGTTTCCTCCCTCCCCGAAAGTCCCATAAGCCCCCTTCCCTCCCTCTTTTCTCCGTTCAACCTCCTCTCATTACTCTGTCCTGGCGTTCCCCTACATCCAGTCTTTCCAGGACCAGGGGTCTCTCCTTCCATCTTTTTAGAAATCTATTGATATGCTGATTGTGTCTAGGGTATTCTGAGATTCTGGGTCAATATCCCCTTATCAGTGACTTCATACCATGTGTGATCTTTTGTGATTGGGTTACCTCACTAAGGATGATATTTTCAAGTTCTGATCATTTGCCTAGGAATTTCGTGAATTCATTGTTTTTAATTGCAGAGTAGTATTCCATTGTGTAAATATACCACATCTTCTGAATCCATTCCTCCGTTGAGGGACATCTGGGTTCTTTCCAGCTTCTGGCTATTATAAATAAGGCTGCTATGAATATAGTGGAGCATGTGTCCTTATTGCATGCAGGTAAAGTCTCTGGGTATATGCCCAGGAGTGGTATAGCCGGATCCTCCGGAAGTGTCATGCCCAGTTTTCTGAGGAGCCGCCAGACTGCTTTCCAGAGTGGTTGTACCAGCCTGCAATTCCACCAGCAGTGGAGGAGTGTTCCTCTTTCTCCACATCCTCGCCAACAACTGCTGTCTCCTGTGTTTTTGATCTTAGCCATCCTGACTGGTGTGAGATGGAATCTCAGGGTTGTTTTGATTTGCATTTCCCTAATGACTAAGGATGATGAACATCTCTTTAGGTGCTTCTCAGCCATTAGATATTCTTCAGGTGAGAACTCTTTGTGGAGCTCTGTACCCCATTTTTTAATAGGGTTACTTGCCTCTCTGGAGTTTAACTTCTTGAGTTCTTTGTATATCTTGGATATTAGCCCTCTGTCGGATGTAAGGTTGGTAAAGATCATTTCCCAGTTAGTTGGTTGCCGCTTTGTCTTTTTGACGGTGTCTTTTGCCTTGCAAAAACTTTGTAATTTAATGAGGTCCCATTTGTCTATTCTTGATCTTAGAGTATAAGCTATTGGAGTTCTGTTCAGGAAATTCTCCCCTGTGCCCATATGTTCAAGGTTCTTCCCTAGTTTCCCTTCTATTAGTTTCAGTGTGTCTGGTTTTATGTGGAGATCTTTGATCCACTTAGAATTGAGCTTAGTGCAAGGAGATAAGGATGGGTCAATTTGCATTCTTCTGCATGTTGACCTCCAGCTGAGCCAGCACCATTTGTTGAAAAGGCTATCTTTTTTCCACTGGATGGTTTTAGCTCCTTTGTCAAAGATCAAGTGACCATAGGAGTGTGGATTCATTTCTGGGTCTTCAATTCTGTTCCATTGATCTACATGTCTGTTACTGTACCAATACCATGCAGTTTTTAACACTATTGCTCTGTAGTACAGCTTGAGGTCCGGGATACTGATTCCCCCAGAGGTTCTTTTACTCTTGAGAATAGTTTTAGCTATTCTGGGTTTTCTGTTATTCCAGATGAATTTTTGAATTGCTCTTTCTAACTCTATGAAGAATTGAGTTGGGATTTTGATGGGGATTGCATTGAATCTGTGTATTACTTTTGGTAAGATGCTCATTTTTACTATATTAATCCTGCCAATCCATGAGCATGGCAGATTTTTCCATCTTCTGAGGTCTTCTTCAATTTCTTTCTTCAGAGACTTGAAGTTCTTGTCATACAGATCTTTCACTTGTTTGGTTAGCGTCACGCCAAGATACTTAATATGGTTTGTGGCTATCGTAAAGGGTATTATTTCTCTTACTTCTTTCTCAGCCTGCTTATCCTTTGAGTATAGGAAGGCTTCTGACTTGCTTGAGTTGATTTTATATCCGGCCACTTTGCTGAAGTCGTTTATCAGCTGTAGGAGTTCTCTGGTGGAGTTCTTTGGGTCGCTTATGTATACTATCATATCGTCTGCAAATAGTGATAGTTTGACTTCTTCCTTTCCAATTTGTATCCCTTTGACCTCTTTTTCTTGTCTAATTGCTCTAGCTAGAACTTCAAGTACTATATTGAAAAGATATGGAGAGAGAGGGCAGCCTTGTCTAGTCCCTGATTTTAGTGGGATTGCTTCAAGTTTCTCTCCGTTTAGATTGATGCTGGCTACTGGTTTGCTGTAAATTGCTTTTACTATGTTTAGATATGGGCCTTGAATTCCTGATCTTTCCAAGACCTTTAGCATGAAAGGATGCTGAATTTTGTCAAATGCTTTCTCAGCATCTAATGAGATGACCATGTGGTTTTTTTCTTTGAGATTGTTTATGTAGTGGATTACATTGATGGATTTCCTTATATTGAACCATCCCTGCATCCCTGGGATGAAGCCTACTTGATCGTGGTGAATGATCGTTTTGATGTGTTCTTGGATTCGGTTGGCAAGAATTTTATTGAGTATTTTTGCATCGATATTCATAAGAGAGATTGGCCTGAGATTCTCTTTCTTTGTCGGATCTTTGTGTGCTTTTGGTATTAGTGTAATTGTGGCTTCATAGAACGAGTTGGGTAGTGTTCCTTCTGTTTCTATTTTGTGGAACAGTTTGAAGAGTATTGGTGTTAGGTCTTCTTTGAAGGTCTGATAAAATTCTGCACTAAAACCATCTGGACCTGTGCTTTTTTTGGTTGGAAGACTTCCAATGACAACTTCTATTTCTTCAGGGGTTATAGGACGGTTTAGATGGTCTATTTGATCCTGATTTAATTTTGGTACTTGGTATCTGTCAAGGAAATTGTCCATTTCCTCAAGATTTTCTAGTTGTGTTGAATACAGGTTTTTGTAGTAGGATCTGATGATTTTTTGAATTTCCTCAGTTTCTGTTGTTATCTCTCCCTTTTCGTTTCTGATTTTATTAATTTGGATACTATCTCTGTGCCCTCTGGTTAGTCTGGCTAAGGGCTTATCTATCTTGTTGATTTTCTCAAAGAACCAACTCCTCGTTTTGTTGATTCTTTGTATGGTTTTATTTGTTTCTACTTGATTGATTTCAGCCCTGAGTTTGATGATTTCCTGCCTTCTACTCCTCTTTGGTGTATTTGCTTCTTTTTGTTCCAGGGCTTTCAGGTGTGCCATTAAGCTGTTAGTGTATGCTGTCTCCCGTTACTTTTTGGCGGCACTCAGGGCTATGAATTTTCCTCTTAGCACTGCTTTCATTGTGTCCCATAAGTTAGGGTATGTTGTGCCTTCATTTTCATTAACTTTCAAAAAGTCTTTGATTTCTTTCTTTATTTCCACCTTGACCAAGTTATCATTGAGTAGAGCATTGTTCAGCCTCCATGTGTACGTGGGTTTTCTTTTGTTTTTGTTGCCATTGAAGACCACCCTTATTCCATAGTGATCTGATAGGAGGCATGGGATTATTTCTATCTTCTTGTATCTGTTGAGGTCTGATTTGTGACCAATTATATGGTCAGTTTTGGAGAAGGTACCATGAGGAGCTGAGAAGAAGGTGTATTCTTTAGCTCTAGGATGAAATGTTCTATATATATCAGTTAGTTCCATTTGGTCCAAGGCTTCAATTAGATTCACTGTGTCCCTGTTTAGTTTCTGCTTTCCTGAACGATCCATTTCAGAGAGCGGGGTGTTGAAGTCACCCACTATTATTGTGTGCGGTGCGATGTGTGCTTTGAGTTTTAGTAAAGTTTCTTTTACGAATGAGGGTGCCCTTGCATTTGGAGCATAGATATTCACAATTGAGAGTTCTTGATGGTGGATTTTTCCCTTGATCAGTATGTAGTGTCCTTCTGTGTCTTTTTTGATGACTTTAGGTTGAAAATCAATTTTATCTGATATTAGGATGGCTACTCCACCTCGTTTCTTGGGGCCATTTGCTTGTAAAATTGTTTTCCAGCCTTTTACTCTGAGGTAGTGTTTGTCTTTGACACTGAGGTGCGTTTCCTGCATGCAGCAAAATGCTGGGTCCTGTTTACGTATCCAGTCTGCTAGTCTATGTCTTTTAATTGGGGAATTGAGACCATTGATATTAAGAGAGATTAAGGCATAGTGATTATTGCCATCTGCCATTCTTGACGCTATCTTTATGTTTGAGTGGTTATCTACTTTTGGGTTTGATTCAAGAAGGTTATTATCTCATTTTTTCCAGGGTGTTGTTTCTCTCCCTGTATTGGAGGTTTCCACCTATTATCCGTTGCAGGGCTGGATTTGTGGAAAGATATTGTGAAAATTTGGTTTTATCATGGAATCTCTTGGTCTCTCCATCTATGGTGATTGAGAGTTTTGCAGGGTATAGTAGTCTAGGCTGGCATTTGTGCTGTCTTAGTGTCTGCATGAGATCTGCCCAGGATCTTCTGGCTTTCATAGTCTCTGGTGAGAAGTCTGATGTGATTCGGATAGGTCTTCCTTTGTATGTTACTTGGCCCTTTTCTCTTACTGCATTTAGTATTCTTTCTTTGTTTAGAACATTCGGTGTTTTGATTATTATGTGACGGGAGGTATTTCTGTTCTGGTCCAGTCTGTTTGGAGTTCTGTAGGCTTCTTGTACGTTCATCGGCATCTCTCTCTTTAAGTTAGGGAAGTTTTCCTCCATAATTTTGTTGAAGATGTTTACTGGCCCTTTAAGTTGCAAATCTTCACTCTCATCTATACCTATAATCCTTAGGTTTGGTCTTCTCATTGTGTCCTGGATTTCCTGGATGTTTTGGGTTACGCGTTTTTTGCATTTTGCATTTTCTTTGACTGTTGAGTCGATGCTTTCTATGGAATCTTCAGCACCTGAGATTCTTTCTTCCATCTCTTGAATTCTATTGTTGATGTTTGCATCTATGACTCCTGATTTCTTCCCAAGGTTTTCTATCTCCAAAGTTGTCTCCCTTTGTGATTTCTTAGTTGTTTCTACTTCCTTTTTTAGTTCCTGGATGGATTTGCTGAGATCCTTCACTTGTTTGTTTGTATTTTCCTGTATTTCTTTAAGGTATTTTTGCATTACCTCTTTCAGGATTTCTTCCTGATGACCCACGTTCTCCTGCATTTCTCTGAGCGATTTTTGTGTTTCCTCCTCATGGGATTCCATCTGTTGATCCATCGTCTCCTGCATTTCTTTAAGCAGTTCTCGTGTTTCCTTTGTAAGGGCATCTAACCGTTGATTCATTTCTTTAAGCAATTTTTGTGTTGCCTCCTTATGGGCATCCGTCTGTTGACCCATATTCTTCTGCATTTCTTTATGCAAATTTCGTGATTCCTTTGTGAGTGCATCTACCCGTTGATTCATCTCGTTAAGTGATTTTTGTGTTGTCTCCTTGTGCGCCTCCATCTTTTGATCCATGTTCTCCCGCATTTCTCTAAGCGATTTTTGTGTTTCCTTTGTAAGGGCTTCTAACCGTTGATTCATGGTCTCCTGTAACTCTTTATGAGATTTATTTGTGTCCTTCTTGTGATCCTCTAATAGCATCATGAGAAGTGATTTTAAATCCAGATCTTGTCTTTCGGGTGTGGTGGGGTATCCAGGACTTGCTGCTGTTGGAGAGTTGGGTTCGGATGGTCCCACATTACTTTGATTACTGTTAGTAACATTCCTACGTTTGCCTTTTGCCATCTGGATACCTCTGGTGTTAGTTGGTCCTGCTGCCACTGGCTGTTGGTTGGACCTCCTGTGAGCCTGCAAAGCTATTTCTGCCCCCCTGGATTACCAGGATTCCCCTGGCACCGATTTCTGGGGCCTGCCTGCTCCTGAGTGACTTTGGAGCCCTAATGTGCTTTGCCCCAAGTGATCTTATATTGGGGAGGCCTTGCACATCTAAAGGCTCAGCCTAGTGGATTCCTGGAGCAGAGGTCGCCAAAGGGAGGCTGGCAGGCTCCTGCCCTGTGCAGGCGTGTGTGATCTCTCCTGGGGGGGGGAGGGGGCGTCCCTCTGCCAGGCAGAAGTCCCACAGCAGATCTGGCGCGCTGGTCACTGCAGATCAGCCCAGCACCTGGGAGCAGGTTACACACAAGCTGCCTGAACCCGAAGCGATATTATGCCTGTCTGTCTCTGAGCCTGGTGGTCCCAACTACCTGGTCACTGGAGCAAAGATGGCGGAGGGCACGCTCCATGGCGCCGCTCACCCTGTGGTCACGATGGCCCGCCGATCTGGCACCCAGACGACCACAGCGCCAACCCGCCCTCGGGCACAGACGGAAGCCCCAACAGGCCGTGTCCCAAGTGATGTTATATTGGGGGGAGAGCCTGGGTACCGGTCTCTCCAGCGCAGTCCGCGGGAACAGAGGTCGCGTAAGGAAAGCTGGCAGGCTCCCTCCCTGCGCGGGGTCCCTCCACCAGCGTGCAGCTTCTTACATGAAGACTTGCATTCCATCCAAGAAATGCTTACTCGGTGTCTATGACGAGGCATCAGTTACCTGTGCTTTATCTTACTTTATCACCCTATTGACCTGCTAGGTTGACATGGCCGTTCACAGTTTGTGAAAACGACTGCACATGGGTCTAAGAAGCACTCATTCAGCTGATGTAGTCATACATAATCACTCTTGGAAATCCATAGTTCTGAAATGATGAGATTTACCCTGTTAGCCAGTGCCATATTGGAATAATTTGACAAGAGATGGCATGTAAGAAAGTACATGGGTTTTGTTTATTTCTTGTCACAGTTAGAATCTAAGCACTGCCGTTTGCATATTGTATAAGAGAATAGGGCAAAGGATGCTTTCAAACTCATGTGCCGTAGAGGATGATAACTTGTCTGGCACAGAAATAGTATCTGTTACCCTCTATACTATCTTCTCACTGTCTTATTAACTACACAGATATTGTTAGACCCTATAAAACATCATTTCCCATTCTTTAGTCAAGGGAGTATCTAGACAGAGAAAGGTGGGCATTCCAGAATTATAGAACAAATGTATAATATAATCCATTAAATCCAAAATATATAAATGTTATCACAGAGAAAATAAGTGCATTGAAGATAAAGCAATAAATCAAAATGATGGAGAAGTTTTAACAAAAGCCATAGGAGATAACTGTTTTGAAATTAAACTCATATTTTCAAGATGGCATGACAGACTAAGTTGGAGATTGAATAATCTATGACACTGTGACACAGAAATAATAAGCAGGATAACCAGTAGGTAACCAGAACCTTCACTATAACATATAGAAAGGAGAAAAATAGTGAATAAAATAACATACAATGAAAATTAGATGGAATTTCTCTAGTAATTAAATACAGATAGGAAAATTAAAGCAATAGAGTTGTAAATAAGCCATGATCCAACTAGAGGATGGGGGAGCTTCTTTAAAGGGAAACCAAATAGATGACAGATGATTGGCGTCCTCGGGGAAGAACTGAATCTGACAGGTTTGCTGTCATGTTTCTCAAAAGCGAAGAGCACATAATTGAAATAGTCACATATGTGCATACACAGCAGAAGGGGAAACTGAGTTTCCAGTTAAAACCACAAAACAATACAAAGTAAATAACTGTTCATGTTTAAAATGGAATATAAAGTATTATAAAATATTAATCAAAATAGGATACTATACAAATCAACTATTTTTACTTTTCATGTAAAATGGTCAGTATGACAATATATATAAACATCAAAGCATGAATTTTGTAGATCACTAAATCGATGTGTATATCAGTAATAACATGTTAGCTGTGTTTTCCATGTATTCTCATGTTGTGCAGAGACAAATTGATGTGGTGAATGCGAACATTTCTTCTCAGTGACTCTCTCTTTCTCTAACACAGACACATTCTTATTCTTGAATGGAAGACAGACTGTTGCTGTGGAAATACGTGAATGGTGAATATTTGTGAGCCAGGCAATATTATAATGATGCCACTCATTAAATAAGAACTACGGCTTCTGATAAAATACTTGAAAAGTCCAAGGCTTATCTCAGCTGTATCTCAAGATATTAATGCTTGTCATTAATTCATAGTTATGAGGTGAACATTCCATTTGTACCCAAAAGGACTTGTTCATGGCTCAAGACAAACTCCAGCATAGGGTTCTTTCACACGCTCTATTTATGTGTGCTATGATGACTCAATTGAAGCCTTCGTGTTCAATAGAGACTGATCACCCACTGTAACCATGGAAACATGAGGTAATTGTTAGTGAACCCAGCTACAATCAATTATACATGTGGTCTATAAAACATTTAAGTAGTAATTGTGTTGGTTCTTTATTCAGTAGTGCTCTGGGTGTAACCTGTAACATTATCCCTTGGGCTTAACTGTGCTATGTGCGTATCATGTGCTTCGAAGTCAAGAGAGAGCACTTCACTCATGTGCTCTGTGTGTGTCCTGTGCTTGGAAAATTAAGGTAGACTACTGCCCATGTGTGTGATTCTTGAATGACAGAGTACTTCTAATTGACACTGTAACTACCTACTGGAATTGTTAGCAAATAAGTCCCACTAATAATAATGATTAGAATCTTAAGTACTTGTGTTTAAGAAAGTGCTTCAAAATGAAGTTCATAGGTTTTAAAAGTTTAAGCATGCTAATTATGTTGAAACTGAGCCTGTTTTTTGAGGGGAGATGAACCACTGTCCTACTGAAGTAATCACTGTGACATGAGCAATGATAATTCTTGTAGTGTGCACAGTGGCAAGTTCCTGTGAGCAATGACGAAGATGAAACGCCTGTAGGAAAGCCCGCACTTGGCTTTGAATGGTCTTGTCAACATTTTATGAGAAAGCTAGCTTTTAGTCATTTAATATGTTCTAAACAATACCGTTTTAGAAGTTTGGATTAACACCTTAGAAAAATAAAAACTAAAAAGTAAATGTGTCATGTGTGTGTTTCGATATCTATCATAATTTTTTCTCTTTCACACATAAATATGTCTACTCAGCGCTTATCGCAAGAGCAATATAAAACATAGTCACAAGACTAATATATACCAAAATAATTTCCACAAAGATAAAAGAGTTTATAAAATGCATTTGTTGCAAGGTATTTCCTATCCATTCACACTGAGGCAGTGAGAGACCAGTGATTGGAGGAGAGAGAGGGAGAAGAGCAGAGAGGAGAGAAGGAGATGCGGATAATCAAATGGTTTCAGATATGTTTCTGGTGTTCTGAGAGGTTAGAAATTTTGGGATAAAACTTTATCTTTGTAAATTGTCATTATGTAATTGGGAATTTCATATGCATAAATATATTTGGTTAACTATTCAAGTTTAAGAGTCATGCTTTACCAGATACTTGGAGAAGAGGCCTGGAGGGGCGGAACCATACTCATTTATAATTATTTCCCACTACATGCATTAAATAGTAAAGTGCTCTTTGTTTGAAGAAACATAGGTTGTTAAAATACTTCCTCTCTTTACTTTTGATCAGTGTGTCAAAATCTTTTTTTAAAAAAACAAAATTTCACAGAGTCATGCGGAAAATGTTACAAGGTTTTCATCATCATCCAGGAGAAATGGAGCACTGAGAAATTTCTGGATTTCACTGAAAACAAAACAAAACAACAACAACAACAATACCCTTGCCTGTTTAAATTTGTTCTCCACTCCAAGAATCATTCTTTAAAATCCTACACATTAGGGGACTACAGAGGTGACTCAGTGGTTGAGAGACTCACTGGCCTTTCAGAGGACTTGAGTTTAGTTCCCCATGCTAACAACTGCCTGTGACCCCATCTCCCATGCTGTCTTGCTTTCTCAGGGTCCTGCATTCACACGGTGCACATAAACTTCTGTAGGCACACACATATCACGTATGCATAAATAAATACATAAAATCTTTAAAATATATACATTAAAATATCACATTTCTTCTCAACAAAACCAATTACTTTAACCTATTTCTATCCAATTTAAATCTGCATATGGCGCCCTTTAACCTACATTTATTAGTGATTTATTAGCAGGGGCCGCCCCACCAGGCCTCTCCAAGTTAGTGTATATATTTAAAGTGTACTGTTCAGTAAAAATGCTGAAATATAAATATAAGCTTATTTTAATTGTCTGTTTGAGGATAGTATTTCATAGTTCATATGACCTGTTAATTATCTCTTCAATTTCCTTTGTTATTTAAATTCCAAATAAATGTTTAATAGGTTAAGAGTTTACAAATAAAAAAATAGAAGTTAATAGAGGTTAACCTACTCCAAGATAGATCAACAAGGAAAACAGAATACTGAAGAACCAGGAGCCAGCTTCAGCTATTTCATATTCAGAGAGAGCGTTCATACGCATGTCTGAAACTGTTTGTCCCTTCCCCTAATTTTTTATATTAAATTCATGATCATGTGTCATTTAAATTGTAAAAGACAACCACTTTCTGTGAATCTCATTATTTGGTCCACTCAATAAAATGTTTAATGCACAATTACTACAAGAGTTTTAGAGCAAATTATTTTTTATTAAGTATTATTTCAGACTGTGTCTTTGACAGTATAGGTGTTTATAATTGGGTAAATAATCTATCTAAAAAATAGTCGTTATCACAAGTGCAACTAGACTAATGTATAAGAAAATAATATCTACTAATGAAAATAGCATCCAACATATTAATGTAGCAAATTATGATCCTGGTCAGAAGAAACACAAGTTATTAAAACATTTTCTGTTTCTACTTTTAATTTTGTTGACACACTGAGCCTGGATTCAAAGCTGAGTTTGAGAGGAAATTGCATATAAACATACATGAAACATTATGTCGTTTTGTCATCACTGAGGGGAAGAGGAAATTAGCATTATCTCTCTATTACGTTTTTATTGTTTCTTATTGTATTATATTTCTGTGTTGAACACCTAGAAGCTTTGTTATAAAATAATAGCATTGAAATATATAGGAAGAAAATAATTAAAATTTAAATCCCAATTTGTGAACCTTAAATATCTTTGATTCAAGCAAATATTTAGTGCTGAGCATATTTGAAAAGTTTATTATTTCCATAATTGTACCTCTGAACATTTTTCACATGAAATGTGATTAAGTAAATTTACATTTAAGTCATTAAGGAGGCTGGTAAGGAAACTATGTCTTTAGAGATAAATTATTTGTGGATAACAGTTAATTTAATGTGGACAATTTTGGGGTGGATGTTTACAACTGATTCAATTTTTGCCTTCCATGGTGAAGATACCAGTCATAGGATACATTTAAAATGTAGGAAAAGTTAATTCCTTTTATCCCTGACCAAACTTGTAAGGTCTGGGTGGGGCCCAGGACAGTCTCGGCCTCTCACAAGATCTAGACGCATGCGGATTTATGAAGAGTCGGGGAACAGTGTCTCCCCTCTTGCCCGCAATCAGTCTTCCTACACAAAATTAATCAATGCGCACTTGGTATTACTGAATGGAGGTGACTTTTAAGGGGTCCTTCATGGCTCCATCAAAAGAATTTCATTTTGGAAAATTTTAAATTAAATTTGCTATTTGTTTAACGATTCTTTCCCTGGGTTGTTTGCTTTTTATTGCAGTTAGTCATGAGATTGCATGTGAAATCCTGTGTTCAGGAATGTTCTGTAAATTCCTCACTGCTGGGTTGCTCGGTTAGTTTTGGGTAATAAGGAACATGTCAGTAAATGCTGCCACACTATGTTGGACTTCTAACTGAAGGGACAATTGAACACTGACTGTGACCCTAAGTCACCTTGTCTATGCTAATTTTCTCCAACAACAATAGAACACACATTGACTTAGGTGTAAGAGTGAGATCTTCTATGCGGAATATTCCAGTCTAAGAAATAATAAATATTTGGGTTTTAAGGGCCTACACTCTTTGTCCCTGGGCCATTTTGTTTCCCTCCTTGGCTGCTCTCAGGCGCTATCAGACACTCTGTGGCCAGACCACAGGGCAGGTCACTCTTTACTTCTTTCTTTCTCTTGTCCTCTTTCTGTGTGTACCGCTCTCTGAAGAGGTTGTTGTAGCTACTTCTAAACTTACAACTCTTCCTGCTCTCGCCCGTCAAATCTGGACTAGCAGCCTCGCCAGCACCAGTTTGCTTGGGTGGTTTCTTATTACTTCAAAGCTGACGTTTACTTCAGAGCGTGCCATCTTGCCCCCAGCCTTTCATTCCTTCTCTGTGTTCTGTTGTCCACGTCTGTCCAATGAGCCATACGTCTTCTTATCTCAGTGTACAGTCGATGTGCCATTCCCTTTAAAGGTCATTCCTAGAACGCTGAATACAGTGATAGCCCTTATATGCTGTTTAACTTCTTATAGTTTCAGTTGTCCGTTGGCAATCATTTTCCAAAATATTCACATGAGGGATGGAGAGATAGCTTACTGGTTAAGAGCATTTATTAGTTCTGTTGAGGACCTGGATTCTATTGGCAACCCCCTTATGGCAGCTCATAATCATTTGTAACTCCAATCCCAGGAGATCCAATGCCATCTTTTGACCTTTGCGTCTATAGTGCACATAAATACATTTAGGAAACACTCATACATATGAAAAATAATAAAATAATCTAAAAAAATTAATAATACCCAGTGGGAAATTAAAAAATAAGTATGTAAATTTCAAGTAACTTTTATGTTTATTGTTCTAATTGCCCCATCTCATTCTTCTTGTCAATTTTAGTGTGCTTACTCTATAAATAAAATTTTACATTTTATATATAAAATATATTATAGTAGATATACAATATATAAACAATAAATTTTAGATATAAATTAAAATACAGGTATGAATGTATAGATGAAAGTGTGAGTAGAGTTTGGTATGATCCTCAGTTTCACCATCCACTTAAGAGTCTTAGAATGTGTCCTCGGTGGATAATAGGATTGTAAATAGATACATAGATACAGCTATCCCTGTCATCCATTGTGTCTACTTTCTCCCGTTGGTGGACATTAAGGTTTACAACTGAATTCACAACACCTAAAATGGTATTTTGCACAATGCAGTCATGTTAATTTTGGTTAAAAAATTAGGTGACAGGATGCATTTCCCCCCTCCCCCCGAAGAGTATTGTGGTTTGTTTTTTTGTTGTTTTTTTTGGGGGGGGGGGTTGAGACAGGGTTTCTCTGTGTAGCCCTGGCTGTCCTGGAACTCACTCTGTAGACCAGGCTGGCCTCCAACTCAGAAATCCTCCTGCCTCTGCCTCCCAAGTGCCGGGATTAAAGGCGTGCGCCACCACCGCCTGGCGGAGTATCGTGTTTCTTTATTTCAAATTTCATAAGGTCATGATGATGAGAAATTGGCATAGAAGGAAATATGATATTAATAAATGTGAGCACAGTTGTGTTTGAGAGGGGATATCACTCAATTAATTTTCCATGAGGCTAATAGCACGAGTTATTAATCAAGCCTACCAATTATTACTACAAGGGTTTGAACCATTTTGAAAACACAAGGTCTTCCAAGCAGAGAAGGAAACCCAAGCAAATAGGAAAAACCTATTCCATAGGATGCTACAATTATATTCCATAAGGATAGATAGAATAAAGTCTAATTTGGTCAATGGCTGCCTTTAACAGTTCTTGTACCTTACAGATTGGATGTTCTCATTTTTCAGTTCTGTGAAAAGTGGTCCTCGTGGACTGAGATACTTAAGTATGCTTTCCGTTTTTAAATGAATTCTAAGTACGTGATATCCCAAACGGAGATTAATCTACAGACAACAATGAAGTCCAAAGAGAGAAACACAAAGACACACAGCAAGGCTCTTTGACTCTGGCCAGCACTCACTGCTCTAAGGCTGTGCTGGTCTCTTACAGGGTGTAACATGTGTGCCCACAGTTCAGCACCCAATTACACAGTATCTTGCCCAGCCACCATCTGATTTTTTTTTTTGGTAAGATTGACTCAGTTTCTAAATTTTTAACAAACCAAACAATAAAATACGAATATCCATAAAGCTTGAGAACTTCGCTCACCATGTTCTGATCCCCAGGAAAGACAATAGCAGAGAAGCTCGCTTGTGAATAATGAATGATAGCTTTATTGTTTGGAGCCATCCAGGGTAAATGTTGCCTGCTGTAAAACTGGCATAGAGTGGTTGGAGAAGCATGTTCCCTGCAGACCAGCAAGGGTGCAGAGAACATAAAAACATGCCTGGTACCTTATAATGATTCTTAGTAGTAAATCTGAATTAACCATGCTGTATGTATAGAAACACACATGGTACATTCCAGTCATTCTCACTAGTAAAAGTGAAATAGCTATGCCATGAGCATATGGGGTTCAGCTGATCTCAGAAAACAGCCTCTTGATAAAGAGTCTAAGAATAAGCCTATTAGAAGTGAGCATTTTACAAGGAATTGTCCCATGGGCATATCAATTCTATAGCATTGGCCAATCCATTGAATACAGTCCAGGTTTATTGGGGTGTCCTTTCATAATATGATGACCAGGGTAGCTTATAGCAACAGTGAGCTTTCTTACTGTTCTAGAGGCCAGAAGTTTAAGGCCAAGGTGTTAGCAGGGCTGGGCTTTTCTGAAGCTGCTTGGGTTTCTGATTTATGCCTTGGTCTTAGGTTTCCAGCCTGATGGAAAAACAGAATTCCAAAGCGGTGGTGCTCAATTCCAAAGCTCAGATGGTTTTCTGCATTCATACTTATCTCTGTTAATAGCTGTGTATGATTGGGGGACCACAGTACTCCAGTGTGAATATCTCTTAAATAATTACATCTATAAAAACTCCCTTTCAAATACAAGTACGTCCTGTTTAACTGGGGGGTTAGAATGTTAACATCGGAATGAGGCCAGTTTAGCATGACCAATGGGGTGTGGAAAACTAAGAAAGGAATCAGGGATGAGTGAAGCTTTTTAGAAGGAGTAACTAGAAGAGTACGTGAAATACTTACCGGAAAGAGAAAATTGGGAAGGTCAAATTATCTGATGTCAGAGGCTGGGCTTGAGGAAGACTGACCTTGAAGAGTCCATGCGAAGTGTGTTATGTTTGTATTGTGAACCAGAGTATCACAGGCCCACCAAATGATAAACCATAAAATATTTATTTAATTAAAAACTCCATTTATAAGCCAATCTCTTTCTGTGTGATTTCAGTGACCTAAAGTATTTATAACATGCACCGGCATGCATCGCTAAGAAAGCATGGTATACGATTCTTGTTTGGCAAATTTAGCTTTTTATCCCTTCACGAATATAGCCTATGTATTTATCCATGAGTTGGTTCACCATTTCAAGGCTTTTTGGCAAGGGTTTGTTGGCCGTGAATGGGCTCTGGCAGAAGGGCTTCCCTGAAGGGACGAGGGAAAGCAAGAAGAGTAGAAGCATTGTGGACTGCTAGAGTATTTTTCTTTCAACAGGACATTGCTGTTTTATTGGTGGAAGTAACCATGGAATTTGATAATTAAAAAGAAAGAATAAGCAAAATTCTAGGCAACAAGATGTGAGAATTTTTTTTTTACTTTTTTTCCCTAAGTTTTTTTTTATTTACATCCCAAATGATTTTCCCTTTCCCGTTTCCTCCCTCCCCGAAAGTCCCATAAGCCCCCTTCCCTCCCTCTGTTCCCCATTCAACCCCCTCTTGCTTCTCTGTGAGAATTTTTTAAAAAGCTCTGTCAAGCCTGAATGATATCTCATACACACAATTCACTGGCCTTGATACGCTTTCTTTTGGACCCAGGCTATAATTGTATTTGCAAGTTTTTACACCTACACAAAAGGATATGGGAAAATACATTAATGAATCTGTTTAGCAGTTAGAGCACTACCCAGAGAACTGAAAACTCTGCTACAAGGGCGGTAACTCTAGCACACTTAGGCATCATTCCTCAAGTGTTTTCTTCCCCTCCATCCATTCCTTTACATTCACTCTGGCTTGCACGAAGCCTGTTTTCATCCCAGTTGGGATACCTTTTAACTTCGTATCATTCTCTGTCTCTTATGCTAGAAGACTTGGAGACCATTTCCCAGAGTGTTCTCTCATTTTATTGGTACCTTGAATTACTTGAAAATCAAAAACTCGATATAACCGCGAGAGCTAATTTTCATAGTTAAAATTTGGGCTGCTGTGATTATTAGTGATGAATTTTAATAGACATATTCAGACTTTTAAAATATGTGTGTGAATATATTTTAGAGAAAATGGGATCCTGGTGTCTAAATCAGCATCGCCTAACAGTTTGTAAGTGTAGAAGTTCGCCATAATTATTATCAATCCTTCCTGACTATGTAATTAGAACATCGAGTTTGGCAGGAGTTCCCTCATTTAAATTGATTATCATCTGAGAATAAAAACTTCGAGGCCGCATGGTCTAGTGAGGAGAAAGGAGAATTGATGGGGAGAAATTCTGGTTTCATTCCCAGATTTAGAATAGCTCCATCATATGACTTGGACAGCAAGTCAATTAATTCTATTTGCGGAGTGTTAAATGCAGCTACCCCCTTCCTTGGCAAGTCATCTACATCACCAATCCTGTTTTCTTTGCTTGCCCAGTGAATCTGATCAGTACACACTAGTTGACTTTCCCCTACTCGTCAATCAGAAAGGGGGGATGGACAAATAAGGTCCAAAGGACAAGTGCGGTGCTTTCCAAGAGTAATTTTGGATTTTCAGTATTCAGCATTGATGGAACAGAGGGCAGACGGGAAGTGTAAGTTCCCATGGCCAAGATGTGTTTTCAAGAGCAGCTTTCATTGATACACTGGAGATTATGCTTGTGTCTTATGGCTATGGAGTTAGGTTCTATGGCTTTATTTTCCAAATACATTAACGAATCTGTTGCTACCCAGAGAACTGAAAACTCTGCTACGATGGTAGTAACTTTAGCACATATTATTCCTCTAGTGGACATGCTTTCTTCCATTCCATTCCTTTACGTTCGCTCTGGCTTGCACGCAGTTCAGAACATGCTCCCGTTTTCATCCCAGCTGAGATATCTTTTGACTTCATATCAGCATTTGCTTGTTGCTGGTGATGCACCATCTGACTCTTGGTTTACTTCCTTGACATTGTGAATCTCTATGTTCTCACCTGGCTCTGAGCTACAGTAAACACCCTACCCCCAACCCCCTTCCTTACAGCTCCATGAACAAAGCAAACCAATGAGCATTTCAGAATAACAGAAATGTCTTACCTCACGGGTCTGAAATCAGGGTATTGGCAGAGCAGTGAGATATCCAGAGCCTGCGAAGGAGGATTCTTTAGTTCATTCCCTGCCTCTAACAGTCCCATAATTAGGAGATGCATCAGCACAGATTCTTCCTCTGACATCTGTCTATGTGCTACTATCCTTTGAAGGCTTTAACCATGTTGGATGGAGTCATCTTAATCCAGTGTGATTCCCTTTTATCCAGTGGCACCTGCAAACATCCTATTTCCAAAGACTGCCATATCTATGGATCCTGTGGAGTTGGGCAGACGTTCTTCTTCTTGGAGGATGAAGATCCACTCTGTGTCCTTGCCTTCCTAGGTTGTTAATCCTACCATATGTTTTTCTCTATATATATTGCAAGGTTGTCCCACTATCTCCATCAGGGTCATGGCTCCAGGTTTTTCTCATCAGAATACCAGTAGCCTTTCTTATAAGGATGCTTTGATAACTGAATGAAACATGCCCACCCCTTAATAATACAAACATGCCAGGGATCAAAGGGATAAAAAGAAGTCTGTGAAGGAGAACACTGGGAATGTTTCAAGGAAACGTTTCCTCAGGCTAGTAGAGTGAGGGCTTTTATTGGGTGAGCTAATTACCAGTGCATTCTCATGCAGGGTGAAATTCTCAACACACGGACAGTGAGTACGTAATACTCAGTTCAGGATAGCTCTTTATACAATAAGTGTCCAAAAGAAGTAGACTGGTCTTCCAGGCCTGTGACCCCATTGACTTGGGAAGCTGATGCAAGAAAAGTAGAAGTCCAAGACCTGACTGGGCTCTAAAATAACCTCAAATATAACTTAGTCAAACAATAGAGGCTTGTCTGAAAATAAAATATAAATAAAAATAAGTATGCTTGAGGTTCATTGGTACACAACTTACCTAGCATACAAGGGTCTGTCTCTAGGTTCAAGAAATGAAAGAAAGCCTTACCCAGAGAGTTTAGGATTAGAGTGATCAAAGTTTAACACCCCCCACTCCCAGTCACTTAAATTGTTGTGTCTCAGTTCACTTCAGTTTATGTGTGAGTTAAAGACCTCTGCAGGGTTCCCAGCTTCTTTATTGTAAGCTTAACCAATTGTGTTTGAAAAGAGTGACCTAGCAGCTGAATATATTATTCATCTCCCATGTAAACACTGTGTTTCCTGCAGAGACCAAAACGACAGAGGAGCAATCATTTGTATTCCATTCACCAAGAAAAGCTAGGACTATCCTTATTTACAGAAACACTCTGTGAGCTTTCCTCCACCACCACGATGGCATGGAGACGAGCAGAGATACCCACTTCACAGAGAAGAACTTGAACAAGAGGCTTAGTTCATACAGTAGCAGGTCTGGTCAGAACTAAACCAAAGGTTCACACTTACTCTGCATATCAAGATCATTACCACACACCCAGAGGCACGTGGACTAGAACAAACTAGAATGTTCTCCTGATGATCACCCATAATCAGAGGCAGCACGGAGTAACTGGATGAAACAAAAATTATGGGAAATGGGAGTTAGGAATGACAAGCCAACGAAATGATATAAATCAAATTGAGTAAGCCAAGAAATACTGCTTTTGAAAACTTCATTTTTATGACTTTTTTTTTTAAATGCAAGACTCTACTAAATGGAGAATAAATAGTAAATGAAACCAGAGAGCTCATTCTGTGTTCATCATCAGAACAAAACTCAGAACAAGGTCTGAAACTAATCATAGGAGATTGAGTTGGATTTCAGAAAGGCAAAGATGGCTCATTTTTAGAAAACTAACGGATTGAACTTAGTAAGTTAGTATTCATCGGAAGGCCAAGCTTTATTTTCGTTCATTTCATATCAAGATACATTTGATAAACCTTAATTTGTAGTTATGACTTAAAAAATAATTGTCTCACCAGAAAAACAGGCAGAATTATTTAACTCATTAAGGTAGACCAATATAAATATTTTCAGTAGTGAGATAGTGGAAATATTTCTATTGGATTCTAGAATCATAGACATTACATAATTGACAACCTTCAAGACTAAGTAGTAACCGATCCTTAGCAACAGAGGAGAAAGGATGGAGAAGCACAGGGCATGTCATTATTAACATCTAACACCCTATCATCTTAACACCCAGGAAACCTAGAAGAATACCCTGTAGGCTCCTGGAACTAATGCTTGAGTGCATTTAAATAACCAAATCAAATCCTAAAACAGAAAACCAGAGATTTTTGCATATCTCTCATAACTATAAAATATAAAATGCAACTATATTTGCAAAAAGGAGTAAAATGATAAGAAGCAAGTAAAATCCAAACATAATTATAAAAAATAAACACTCTAGGAGAACATTATAAAATTTTATTGGAGTTCATAAAGGAAACAATAATGGCTTATACCTGCCTTATGAATGGGAAGACAGGATTGAGTCTTGTCTGAAATGATAAACCTTAATAAAGAGATGTGTTATTCAGAGTTTCCAAGGTATTTCAGGGTGGCAGGAAAGACTCAAACATTAAATATTATATACACATGAACAGAGTAATTTAAAACAATTTCAAAAATAATAACAGTTGTCATAGAACAGGTTATCTAGGCATTGCTGATTTCCATTCACATGTTAACCTCCCTAAATCTCAAAACTATAATGCACCATGTCACATGTCATACAATTAAGAGTAAGAACTCAAGAAGTTAGACTCCAGAGAGCCAAATAACCCTATTAAAGAATGGGGTACAGAGATAAACAAAGAGTTCTCACCTGAAGAATATCTAATGGCTGAGAAGCACCTAAAGAGATGTTCATCATCCTTAGTCATTAGGGAAATGCAAATCAAAACAACCCTGAGATTCTATCTCACACCAGTCAGAATGGCTAAGATCAAAAACACAGGAGAAAGCAGTTGTTGGCGAGGATGTGGAGAAAGAGGAACACTCCTCCACTGCTGGTGGGATTGCCGGCTGGTACTACCACTCTGGAAAGCAGTCTGGCGGTTCCTCAGAAAACTGGGCATGACACTCCCGGAGGATCCGGCTATACCACTCCTGGGCATATACCCAGAGGCTTTACCTGCATGCAATAAGGACACATGCTCCACTATGTTCGTAGCAGCCTTATTTATAATAGCCAGAAGCTGGAAAGAACCCAGATGTCCCTTAATGGAGGAATGGATTCAGAAGATGTGGTATATCTACACAATGGAATACTACTCTGCAATTAAAAACAATGAATTCATGAAATTCCTAGGCAAATGGTCAGAACTGGAAAATATCATCCTTAGTGAGGTAACCCAATCACAAAAGAACACACATGGTATGCAGTCACTGATAAGGGGATATTGACCCAGAATCTCGGAATACCCTAGACACAATTCACATATCAATAGATTTCCAAGAAGATGGAAGGAGAGACCCCTGGTCCTGGAAAGACTGGATGTAGGGGAATGCCAGGACAGAGAAAAGAGAGGGGGTTGAATGGGGAAAAGAGGAAGGGAAGGGAGCTTATGGGACTTTTGGGGATGGAGGAAACGGGAAGGGGAAATGATTTGGAATGTAAATAAAAAAACTTAGAAAATAAAAAAAAAAGTTCTCAAATTTAAAAAAAAAAAGAGTAGCAACTGCAAGAGAGTTTCCTCTCTGGGAGCGAAGGAAGACATTTGTAGTCAGTGCCACTGGCACAGGGCTGGGTCATTAAGTCTTCATCTAGAAAAGCAAGGTAAGACTGGACTTTTGATTTCATACTGTAAAGAGGAATTCTAGGTTATATAAGCCTGGAATTCAGTGTTTTTGAGTTATAAAATGTTAAGTTAGGTGACTATAATTTGATCTATGCTCAAGTTATTGACTATGATCCATCCACAGATTTTACTGAAGGGACCTAAGTTCCCTAGCACTGTACTGGGTAGGAACTAAGTAGATTAATTGAGGTACAATGTATAGGAATAGCTTTAATTTCCATACAGGGCAAGTCTTGAGTCTTGAATAGATAGGTACATCTCTATATCTATATATTCTTTCTATCTGTCCATCCGTCAATCCATCTGTCTGTCTGTCTGCCTATCTGTCTATAACTAGAAATGTCTGTGGTTGAGGACATATATTTATGTAGCTGTATCTGTGCATATAAATTAAAATATATATATGTTTAATTGGCTTAGTTTTGAAATCCTATAAAAGTATTTTGAAACAATTTTTATGAGAGAAATCTCTTGGGTTTTAAGTGCTCCACAAATAGGAATCTTAAAGGACAATAATTTACACAACAATAACTACTGTGCACCTTCCTGGATATCAGTCTTCTATATCCCCTGAGCACACACATACTCATTTATTTTCAGTTTCAAGTAAAAGTGCTTATACATGTTGTCAACAGGAAATCAAAATGTCCCCACCTCCCCCAAATTGTGCCTGTATTTCACTTTTCTTATTGGATCTTCGAGAATTGCCCTGTGAACTAGTCTCCCTAGTAGTAATACTAATGTATCTTCAGCCTAGAATCTAGACAACCAAGACGTACATACACACAGGCAGCACACGTAGCATGTCTTAATTAAGCGCTGGAAGTAAGTCCAATGATTTCTAAGATAATTAGTAAAATATTATGAATGTCATTCCAGTAACTATTCTTAATTTAAAAACATAGAGGCTCAATGGGTCTACTGAGAAGCAAAAGTAAATATTCTAAGTACCTGAGGACAAGAACCTCTGCTCACACAAGGAGGATCAGTCTAGTCCTGAATGGGGCCTCTGCAGTAAGGCTGCTTGTGTGGCGTGTAACCAGTTCCTTGGTAAACTGGTTAAAGTGCAGTAAATAAATTACACGTTAGAGCTGCTGCTAGGACTGCTTTTCCCTTACCTGAGATTATGTTCATTTACAAAAACAAAACAAAACAAAAGAATCTTTCACTGGGTTTGTAATGTACTTGGAGACATTTAAAATGTCTTGATTGTGCACAGATGGTTCAATCTCAGCATATAGCTGCATAACAATTATGCTTAGCTGTATTTGACTGGAGCGTTGCTTAATGATGCTGTTTTAACAGTTTCTACTGTATTTATCCCTGGGGTTGTGTAAGAATACCATTCTTTACATTTGGAATACTTGTAGATGTTGATAAACTCTTCTTCTTCTCTCCCATTTGAGAGTTTTTATAACCTGCCCACTGGTGAATGGCCCACAGCTCTTATGCATGGATCGTGAGATCGTTTCCATTCATAACATCTCAAACAGCTGTGAAAGTCTAGCTCTGCAGGAAATAGGCTGTGGTTAGTCATCTGTGCCGTGTCACCCTATTGTTTAAGGGGTTGAATTTCTGGGGAAATTTCTGAGTGATTTTGTCTGGTGCTGTGATAAAATACTCAAACAAAAACCATATCAGTGAGCAAGGCTTTATTCTTGGTCAGAGTTTAAGGGTAGAACCCAGCATGGCAGGGGAGTCAAGGTGGGGGGGGATTGTAAATGCTGATGGCATCGCTTCCACAGTCAGGATGCAGAGTGAGGAATCACAGCCTCTCTGGATTGTTCTTTACTGTGTAGTCCTGGGCCCAAAATTAGGGGATGGCACTGAACACTTTTGGAATAAGTCTTTCTACCCACTCAACATAGTCCCTTACAGGCATGCCTAGAGCCCCAATAGTTTCTCATAGGTATGCTTGTGGACTTGTTGCCTAACTAATTCAAGATTCTGACCATCTGAACATCAACACTATCACACTTCCTCAGACATCTTAATGATCTTATTTCTTCCTGAAACTCTATTTGAATATTAGGAGGAAAATCTATCAGTTAGTATAATAACATTAAAATGTTGTTACCCTAACACTTGCTAAATCTGAAGATGTGAAATCTGAAGGAAAAGGATCCTGAAGAGGATTTACCTTGTCTTTTCTTTTTTCTTTCTTTTATCTGATTTTCTTTCTCCTTTTTTTTTTTTTTAGCCTGTCAGTGGATTTTGACCAAAATGAGTTCCTCATGTAGTTACAGAGATTTCCTTTCCCTGCCTAGTGTCAAAGCCTTTTCTGTAAGTGCCTTGCTCCCACACTTTTTTAATGGTAGTGAAGAACTGAAATATCAACATCAATTAATTTTTCTAACATTTCTCCTGAAAACCAATGGCACTTAGCTTTCTGGGTTAGGTACTGAGGGATTTAAGGTGTAATGCTTTATTTATAACCACCTCAATTATTTATCTGACAGAAAAGAAAAAATCGTAGGAAGCTGCCTGGCTTTAAAGAGTGCTAATAAATTAATAGATATCTGAAAGAAATCTCCAGAAACTATGTAAATCGAAGAATTCCCTTCTGAGGGGGCCATCTTCCACTTGCATTGCTAAAATGGAATTGTAACAGCTATAGAAGTGTGCCATGGTTACTTTGAGAGATTAAATATATATCTCATCTCTTGATCTTCCAGAGAGGATCGAGTAAGCTAAGCTGCATCTGTGGATGGAGTTGACTAGCCAGGTACCCAAAGCTTAGCCTAGGTGCTAGCCCATCATAAACACACATACACACACACACACACACACACACACACACACACAGGTGAGGGAGGGATGGAAGGAGGAAGGGAGGGAGGAAGAAAGGGAGGGAGAGAGAATTCAATATATAATCATCCTATAATCAACAATGCCCTTATGAGACATCCCAGGATAACAAAAAGCCAATTGCCAAGAATGGAGTCCCTCTGAACTGTTGACCAGTGTGGTCTCATAGTTATTGTCGGTGTTGTTACTCTTCAGAACGCCACAGTGATAGCCTTTTGTGTAAGACCCCCTGTGCCTGAATCATAAACCACAACTATTAATCTAGTACTGCTGTTGGCTTCATTCCTACTGGCCACATTTCTTAGTGCTGGAAGGGGCAAGCCGCTGGAAGAGAAAAGTAATTGTGAACTGTACTCAGCTGTGAACCCTGCAAACTGCAGCAATGATGGTCCTGAGAAGACATCCCTGCTGGGCTGTAGTGGCATGGACATCGTGGGAATTACTACCCACTTTCTCTACTAGATGACTCTCAGACCTGTCATCATTGTGAGCTAGCACAAGACCATCTCTGCCCAGGGCACAGTTCCACTCAAAATGGTCTGAGTCTTCTGACATTGGTCTCTCTTTCTGTCTATCCCTGTGATAAAGATCTAGAACTCAAGGAAGTTGGAAAGGAAGTGGTTTATTTGGCTTACACATCCAGATTGCAGTCCATCATGGAGGAAAATCAGGGCAGGAATGGAGTGAGACAACTCCTTCATCAGATTGGCCTTTAGGCAAGTCTGTGGGATATTTTCTTAATTAATGGTTAATGTAGAAGAACCCACCTTGCTATGGCCAGTGGCATCTCTAGACAAGGGATCCTGAGTTGTATAAGAGAGCAGGCTGAGCAAGCTGGAGTGAGCAAACAAGAAAGCAGCACCCCTCCATAGCTTTTGCTTCAGTTCCTGTTCTGACTTCACTTCATAGTGGACTCTAAGCTCTAAGGTGAAAATAAACCATCTCCTCTCTAAGTTGTTTTGGCTCATGAACAGTAGACCACTACACAGGTATAGAAAGCAGACCTAGATATGCTTATTTCCAGATATGCTTTTATCAATTAACAATCTAGACAAACCCTTGAAGATATACTCACAGGACAATCTGATCTGGACCATCCATCAATTGAAACTCCCTTTTTAGGTGACTCTAGTGTTAGGATGTTGACATTCAAATCTAAGTAATACATTCAAACAAACCAATTTCTTTTGCAAGATAAATTCTAATACTTAAGAGTTTTAAAGTATTTAAACCACAAGTGGAGGATCTGCCTTTTCATTTTTCTTCCCCTTACTAAAAATATTTCTACAGCATATTTCCATCCAGCGTTCTACTTGTTAAACTCTAGAATTATTTTGATGGACATATTATGCAACTGACTCATATTTTATTCACTTTAAACTGGAACTGAAATTTTTGAAGCATTTCATATATATATTTGATGTTCACATTGCCGAATAGCACTTAAAATGACCGTTTTGAGAATATATATTAATTTCTTTACCTTGGTGATTATTATTTATGATCTTTCTATTTAAAATCTCTATACAAGCTGCTTCCAAAGATATATATTGAAAATTAATTACAAGTCTTCTTTATACTACTCTGCATTGATTTTCATGTAGAAGTAAAAGCATGTTTAAACATAGGAAATGAAGAGAAAGTTCACAGTATTTCATTTGTTGCATTGTAAGATGGGCTATATGAACTAATCTTCATGGACTAATCCTTACTGATTTTTATTTATTTTATTTTCAAGGTCAATAATATGATTAGATCAGTTTTCCTTACTCTAAACACTTCTATGCACCTCCTTGGTCTCTTTCAAATACATGTTCTCTTTTTTATTAATTGTTATTATATACATATATGTAAATATTCTAAATATAATATACTCAGCCTGTATGTGTGTCTTCAGGGCTGACCACTTGGTATTGAATAACCAATTGGTATGCTCTTCCCTAGGTAAGCATATTTGTTTGCTCTTGGCATTCTTAATACCTTTTGTGAGGTCTTTTGGGTCTTTTCATTTCCACATTAAAATGTCTATGTGTAGGCAGTCATGTTGGCACAATTTTATGACTGTAGTGTAATCATACTTTTGGCTGCTTTATCGGGTTCTTTTCCTTACCACCCTCTACCCTTCCAAACTCCCAACATTAGGTAGGAGAGGAAAAGTTTTAGAGGGAGGAAAGGGGAAAGGGGCATAGATATTGTTAGACTACTTCCTGCTGACTAAGGACATCTAGTTCCTTGGGGCAAGTCCAATCATCATTGTCAGGATTATCTTCAACCAGAGGGCAGCAAACAGCAGCATCAGTGGGGAGGAGGGGTGAGGACAGCATCAGAGTTCCAAATGTAAAGAAACTATCTTCAGCTGGCAAAATCACACCCCTTCAAGAGGATGAGACAAATCATAGTCAGCTGCTGTGGACAATCCGAAGCAGCCCCATACCCCACACCTGAGATTAAAACAAAAACATATTCCCACAACACTTCTGTGTTTTTAAAGAAACCAGAATTCTCACTGCAGTGTAGCTTTTGCTATTCCTAGGAGATACAGTCTTACATCAATTCCCTGGTCCTCTGACTCTTACAGTCTTCCTGCCTCCTCTTCTGCAATGGCCACTGTATCTTAGGTGTGGGAGTTGTGTTATAGATGTATCAGTTAAGCATTCGTCTCCACACCTCTGCATTTTTAATTAATTTATTTGTTTACTTTATATCCAAATCCCAGTTGTTCTCCCCTCCTCTCCTTCAGCCCTTCTCCCCCTCCACCGTCCTGCCTCATCCATCCCCTCCTCTTCCCCCTCTCTTCAGAAAAAGGGAAACCTCCTATGCTTATCCTCTGTATTACAACATAGTGGGAATATAATTACATATCTCTGAAATTATGACTGTTAAGAAAGACATAAATGTATAGGATTTTAAACTAGTAAAAATACATAATCAACATTATTTACCTTGCATGAACATGGGCACAAAGTATTCAGACGTGTATGTATTTAATTGGTAAGGACAATGGAAAAGAACAGGTACACACATTGTCCCAGTGCCAGCCCGTGCTGTGGAGTCTCAATACTATCTGTGAATTCTATCTGTTTATTTGTCATAAAACACTGCCTCACCCCACATTATATCCACCAGTCTATCTTCTGGACATCCTTTTAATGTCTACCTTCCATCTTCAAGAAAATTCTAAAAACAGTAGAACTGACCATCATGAACCTCTGCCCTGTGATGAGAGCTGTCTGTTTTCATCTCCTATACCTTTAAAATCATCTTTTGAAAAAGACTGTTACATATATTCCCTTTCCCTTGTATGTTTTTCCTCAGAGGATGAATGTGCAAAGAGCTGCCTGTTATCAGGTCTGCAAGGAGAAAGGAACTTTTCCCAGGATTTCTCTGTCTGTGAGGGAACCACACTCAGGAAATCTGTGTAACTATTCGTGATTCCCTCATTCTTCTTTTTCTTGGGTGATTAGGAACCCAAAAGAAGGAGATGAGCATGCACGACACCCCACTCTGTTCCTTGCCTTCAGTTTATTCCCTCAATAGTGCGTTAAGATGATCAGAAGTCCTGAGTTTGTTGGTTCAACTATGCATGAGCTTTGACATTTAGGTTCCCCTGGATCACAGCTCTAAAGTCCATTCTCCAAAGTCTGTTAGGCCCGCAGACAAAACGTACATTTTTATGTCTGCAGAATACCTTCCTCAGTCTCCTGGGTCTGAACTGGGACAGATAATATGGGTAACAATTTACTTAGTTCCCTGAAATATAAACACAGTTTCTGGAGAATTCATTCTTATTGTGTGAAATAAGAATCAACCTATAGAAGAAATGAAACCTGAATCTCATAACAGGTTATAGTAAAAGTATGTATAATTTATTGAGTATTTCCCAACTAATGAAGACCACTCTCAGACCCAAAGCAAAGGTTACATTAATGAATGAATTAATGAACTAATGAATTAATGAGTGAATTATTTTGGGACAGTTGGTTCCTGGCATGTAAGGATTATTAAAATATTGAGTAGTAGAAGACAAAGGATGGAATTTGATAAGTAAAAGACACATGAAACTTCCTTTGTGCTTCTGTGGGGATGCAGTGGACTCTCAGATGGAGTTTAAACAAAGTGTCTACCATGGTCATTATCTGAAACCTTCCCTGTCCTCATGGGTATATGTAGTTCAGATATGTAGCCCAAGCTGGACTCATGACGTATTGTATTGCTACGGATGAACTAAAACTAACTTCCTGCCATCTCCCAAGCGGGAGGATTACAAGGTGTCACCATGTCTGACTCAATTTCACTTCCATTAAAAAAAAAATCCGAATGCACTAAATTTACAAACGCATATCTTGTTTTATTTGGAACTTAGTGGCACAGTGGTTAACAACCATTGAGCCTTTTAACATTAGTTCCCCAGCCCAGACCGTGGTATGCTCTAGTTACTTCCACATCTCAGATGTTAGTTTGTTTTAGAATCTCAGCCGTGGTGTTGTTGTTCCCAACCAGTACCCCCAGAGCTCCCAGGGACTCAACCACCAACCAGAGAGTACACATGGAGGGACCCATGGCTCCAACTGCATATGTAGCAGAGGATGGCCTGGTTGGACATCAATGAGAGGAGAGGCCCTTGGTCCTGGGAAGCCTAAATGCCCCAGTGTGGGGGAATGCCAGGACAGGGAAGTGGGAGTGGGTGGGTTGGTGATCAGAGCAAGGTGGGGGATGGGAAAGGGTGTTTTCAGAAGAGAAACCAGGAAAGGGGATAACATTTGAAATGTAAATAAAGAATATATCTAATAAAAAAAAAAAGAAACTCAGCCGTAGCTTAGAAGTCATACATTACAGAAAGCGTTTGGAAGTTAGAAAATGAGAATGTGAGACTAAGTGGTATCTCATTGTGTGTCGTGAGCGTAATGCTGTATGGAGAAATTTGAAAATGATGAACAATTGATATTTATTTCCCTTCTAGTCACAGTTGAAAATCAGGTGTAAATAAGTGTGAATTGTTTTATTGCGTAAATTAACTATTGAATTCATTGCAGAGAGAAGTAGAGATTTTCTTTTGCATCTTACTTTTCATTATACAGTATACCTTAATGTGTCTTCACAAGTTGCTATTTGATTTTCTGACATAGTCTCCAAATTAAAAAATAATTAATTGCTGCAAAAGACATTTGAGGTACAACATAACTCAAAACACAACCCGTGTTAGGAAGTGAGTTCTTCAGATGTGAATACTTCTTTGCAGTTTTAAAAGACTTTGGTTTTCTCTAATAAACTCAGTTTTCAGCAACAACTCATCTTAAAGATGTTAAAGATAGGAATTCTATAATAAAAATAGCAGCTGAGAGGGAGGTGGAAATTACATAGGTATAGTACTCATGACGAAAGCCTGT
>BTHU01000009.1:74417441-74424941 GCA_036184795.1 Tokudaia tokunoshimensis
TGGTGTGAATACATTCTCGTGGGATTCTCAAAATGGTTAATTAAAAAATAAAATAAATCCCCATGCATGGGATTCTCAAAACAGAAAATAAAAAAATAAATAAAAAGTTTTTAGGCTCTGAATGCTGGGACCATCCCATAATGAAAAGCAAGGAGCTAAAACATGTTTCTAGAATAGACCATGGGATGTCAAACAGGAGGGTATGCCAGACTAATTTGACGATATTAGCAGAGAGCTCAGGACAAGGCATGGAACTTACAGTAGAGCCAAGGCCAGGGTGACTCCATGTTCTTCCTACAGGGGAATTCTGGAAGTTAGGAGTAGGGTAATTTTGCTGTGAAATGATGGCTGCTGGTTTTGCCTGTGAGCCATTCCCTCCCCTCCTTCCTGCAGTTCTCACTATAGGGAAGGAAGGCCTCCTTTTTTTCAGATCTTCTGCTAAGACTGTGATTCTGGAATGAGACTGACCAAACTCAATCTACCCCATTCCCCTGTATCAGAAGTCTGTGAAGGGCTGGAAACATGAACGGAAATGAGCATGCTTGAGCAGAGATATGCCAGTGAAGGGGACAGGGCACTAGACACTGTATGCCCTTTGCAACTGAACTCATACATTCTTTATATCAGAAAAGAAATGGGTTTTGTTTCCACTCAAAAATGAAACTGTAAATGACTAGTAGTCATTCATGGCTACTGAATGACTGGGATAGCCAATCAATATTTCAGAAGGGGTCAAAAAACAAAAGTGATATGCTCTTGGAATATATCCTAAAGAACACATTTGTTCATGTTGTTCAATAATGATAACGGATGCAGGGTTTGTTGAGTTGTTTCATTAAAAACAGACAAATGCAGCTACAACTTGGATTTCCTTTTGCCCAGGATCGCTTGATAAGCAGGCAAGACCCTACATATTATTATAGCTTCTCATCTTGTTTGGCTCCCTGTAGAGTATTTTCTGTCCCATAACAAAATATTCAAAGGTTGGCCTCGACATCATGATATTTTTTAATGGATCGGTTCTAGATTGATACATTTCCTGTGCACTTATTAAATTATAATATACGGTACCTTTGTGAAATAAAAACAAAACCTTCAGTATTCTGCCTATAAGGAGCATCTGAAGCCAGAGCTGCATTTTAGTTTCTATCTCGATAGTTGTCAAACTCACTAGGCTGAAGAGATCATTAAATAACACCTGACTCTTTGCAACGACGTTATTTGTCACTTGCGGAGTTTGCAATCCTGTACAAAACAGAAAAGCCAAGGAAACTGAACGTACGTTTTGCTGAGCATCACAGAGCTTATGGAGATTCAGGGGTGTGTCAAAACACGTTTGCAGATTTAATTTCTCCCCATCACTCACTAGTTCAAGTGAGTGAAACTAAGTCCCTCATTCGGAGAAGTTACTGGCGTTCAGTTCTCTCCACTGGTGTTTGGGTTAGCTTTATAAACATCAAGAGAAACTGTTGCACAAAAACCACCCCTGGGGTCATCAAGCTGACTTTGTAGGGACTCTCGTCTTGTTGAGGACACCGGCCTGGGTCACCTCCTAGTCTACTATTTGAGAAAACCTCTCATTTCTTTTATATAATCCAAAATTATTTTATTTCGGATTCTATAACCATAGCACATCTACAGTTTGGTAGTCTGGACTTGCTTTTATCTAGAGGAAGAGCATGACTTTGGAGGACATGGACTACCTTGAACTGTGTCTGAATCCAGCATTTTTACTTTTAATTCCGCAGTAGGTTCTAGGCTCTGTGATGGAACTTTGAAGGAAGATGTCTTTTCTCTGTCACACTGAGGGTGAGGGTGAGGGCACTTTTCACTGAACGAAGACTTCACAGGCCTCTGCCCTTCTCAAGTTAAGAGATGTGCTTCTGCCTTAAAGGAAAGGCCTGCTGGCAACTCTCAGGCTCTACTTGAAAGAAAAGCTGCACACTCTTAGGGTTCACTTACCTCTCAGAGACTTCTGAAAATCACCTGGAACTTCTCAGTAAGTAGATAAACATCAGAGACAACTCAAATAAATAATGCACTGGGTGAGCTATTCCATAGTCTCAGCAGTATGAACTTTCTGAATCCGATATGTCGCTATTAACATGTTCATTTGACCACTGTAAAAGCTAGGGAGAAAAAAAACCTCATGACCTTTACCTTGCCAAAATGGACTCCATAGAACGGAATCTTGTCTAAGTAAAACTTCAGAAATGAATGAAGAACGTAATAATTTGTATAATCTTGGTAGAGCAAAGACAGAGAAATAAAGAATATTAAATACTTAATTCGCTGGGCAGTGGTGGCGCACGCCTTTAATCCCAGCACTTGGGAGGCAGAGGCAGGTGGATTTCTGAGTTCGAGGCCAGCCTGGTCTACAGAGTGAGTTCCAGGACAGCTAAGGCTACACAGAGAAACCCTGTCTCAAAAAACAAAAAACAAAAAAAAAAGAAACCATAATTATAAATACTTAATTCAGCTTAAAACGAAACTTTTATGTGAAAAAAAAACCTCTGTAAAATGTATTATGTATGAAAATAAGAAAAAATAGTGATGGATAATATGTGTTGGTTACAATACCCTTAAGAGGAATGTTTGTACGAAAATTTCTGTCTCTGTAACTGAAAAGGGATGAAAGGTCTTTAATGAACAGACTGCTTAGTATGAAATAAAATTGTCCAGGAGATTATAATGTAATTCTATTATTGCCTCCCTTCCTTTTCCTCCTTCCAACCCCTTCTGTGTACCTTTTGCTCTTATTCAAATTCTTGGCTTTCTTCAGTAGTATGTATGTGTACATACATGTACATATACATGTGTATAAACATGTATACACGTATACACATATATATGCATGTACATACAAACACATACATACACACACATACATACACACACACACACACATATATATATATATATGACAATTATTTATTTGTTTAAAAAATGTTCAAGAAGGGTGCAAATGCTCATTCTCCCCTCCACTGAGAACAGACCTGCTTCACTGACCCTCTGACCATCAGACTTGAAGAAGAAGCCGGGAACTGAACATCCCTTACCCTGTTCAAGACTCTCCTGAGAGGTGAATGTTTTCCTCTTTCAGAACCTCCTAAAATGGTACAAGCTTTAAACAATGATCTCAGCCCAAAGAAATTTGTTACTATCTATTTGGGGTACAGACCATCTGTATGGGAGTTAGAGGACAGCTTGTGGAAGTCAGTTATCTCCTCCATGAGGATCCTGGGGATTGAACTCAGGTCATCAGTCTTGGTAGCAAGGCCTTTTACCTCATTACCTACTGAGCTATTTCGACAGCCCTTCTTCCTGAAGAATTTATCTTCCTGAAGTGGACAGGTTATCAAAGCTTCTTCTGTGGTCCCTAATGGGAAGTGAGGGACACCTCAACTATGTAGAATGCTAGATCAGGTGAATAAGCTGTAAGCACCAGTTAAGGAGAGACTATGGCACCACTAAAATGACCACATGAATGATTTCAGTACAGAAGGGGATCAGGAGAATGTATTAGTCAAAGAATACATTATATAAGACAGCATCATATAGCATCGAACATGTGTCTGTGAGAAATAACAAACTGGTAGCAACATATTCATACTTATTTATCTGAATATATTTTGTGATTAACTATGTTTCTTGTCTGTGTTTATACTTTCTCTTACGGACGGTCACTTAATCATTAAAAGGTTTTGTCTTTATTTAATTGGAATTAACACAGTACCAGTGGTGGCCAGCAGAGTGCATCAGATGCTTGGAACTGGAGTCACAGATGGTTGTGAGCCGTCAAGTGTGTGCTGGGAACCAAACCCATCATTGTTTTTGTCTTTCTTTCTTTCTTTCTTTCCTTCTTTCTTTCTTTCTTTCTTTCTCTCTCTCTCTCTCTCTCTCTCTCTCTCTCTCTCTCTCTTTCTTTCTTTCTTTCTTTTTTTTATGCGCAGCTTTTTATTCCATGTTTTGAGACTTATCTTACTATCAGGGTTGTTTGGTTATGCCATAATTCAACTCACATACATTTGATTTTAAATGGCTGTTGTTGGTTTTTCATAGCCAAAAAAAGGAGCAGAACAGACTCACTGAAGCTTCCTCTGTGCCCTCAGGGCACCTTCAGTGTCTCCCTCTTCCAGTCACTCTGATCTTGTCTTTATCTCTGGTCCCCACTCCCTTTCCTCTCTTCCTCCCTCCTTTTCATCCAATCTATGTGTTCAAAATTCAAATCCATCTCTTACACTTGACATCTTCCAGCTCTCATCACTGAGAAGCAGTGTGGGTAACCCAAGGGGAACTGGAGGCAGTGGGATTGCCCAGTCTCAGGTCAGACTTTGTCCCGGACAGTTATCTCTGGTTGGCTGCAGGTGGCACGCCAGGTCCTCCCATTACTGTTGTCAGTCACATAGCTCAGAGAAACTCTGGTGGCATTGGGAAGTCCCTAATCAAAATTACAAATGAATTCACCACATTTAATGACATTGGGTTTTTCTTGTGCATAGCATTTAACAAACTAAACCTGAGTGTTCCATGCTGTGTGGAAGTCTTGGCATGTTCAAATTACATTACCATTACACAGTGTTTCTTCTGTGTTTCTTCTATACAGGAAGTGCACCGTGAGAGGACAGGGTAAGTTTCTGTCAGACTCCATGACTAATATCCCTGAGTCTAAGATCTGTGGTTTCAGTATTTCTTCATCTTCCCTCCAGTCTGTGATGCTGTTATGGTCTGTTCCGGTCCAGGGTGTCTGAGTCTCCAGTTCTCTATGGTTTTTCTCTCCAAAGACTTCCTCAGCCATTTCTCCTCAACAGTTTAACCCAGGAACTTATTACTTTCTTTGAAATTCATTAGCCATTTTAGGTTTTATAATTTCCTCCTGAAACTTAGCAATGTATATTCCCAAAAATACACAGAAAGTTATTGAACCTGGAATTAGACTGCCAACATATTTTCAAATCGAATGTTTAATTTCATAATTGGAAAATGATACATCTGCCTAGAGAAAATCAGTAGGGTTGGAAAACAAATTATATCGACAGTGTTGGTACAGAAAGATTATACATATTTATGAATGTCCAAATCATCTTATTACTGGGATTTGAAAATATAATTATTAACTATTTATAATGTAATGATTTCAACTGAATGCCTTATCCTGCAGCATGGATTTTGTGTGTATGTGTGTGTGTGTGTGTGTGCATGGACATTTGCATATTTAGATCGATGATTGTATAGGATCTCTCGTTAGCATAAACCTTTATTACTATAACTCAGCCTAGTGAGCAGAGTGTCCACTTCATTGCTATAAGTGGATGGATGCAAAATAATATTAGTAAAATGAGTTGACATTTAAATCTCATAAAGAATGTTATGATAGACAGTATCCTAATAAGTTGTACAATTCCCTCTTTGTACATCTTGTTAAGTGTGCAAAAGTCATATTAAAGTTTCTTTAGGGAAATTCTTTAAGGATATACTTGTTACATCTACAATGAAATGACTATGTTCTGTTGATGAGTTGTTATTGGAGTTAACAATGAACGCAAATATGCTACCCACCCCAGTTTCAGTTAATACCATCAGTATTAAGAGCCCTCTGGAGAGCATTACTGCAACTCTCACAAAGCTGCCCCTAATTCAACTTCTCTTCTTGTGTTTGGGTATTTATGTGAGATGCAGGGTGAAAAGGAACCAGGATTGTTGTCTTAAAGGGATTCAAGAACTTGTACATCAGATATTCTGAACTAGAATATCTAGAACTAGAACTCAGGTGTGCACTGAAGTTTGAGACCCACGATTTGATTCAGAGGAAAGAGGTCCTTTCTAGAGTTATAGAATGAGACAAGACAAACCAACTGCAATTCCTTGTAAGAGAAATTGACTGTTACGTCAGCCAGCCAAGGGAGCTCATTTTTTGTAACAACAGAGTATGCGTAGAACAGTGCATTGTGGTTAGCACTTCCTCCACTTGCATTCTCCATGGGGTCTGCAGGTGGAGAAAGGACTCAGTCCTAACAATGCTGGGAATCCTGCCTAGAGGAACTGTAGGAGTCTGTTTCTCTCCAGGCCTCTGATCTCCTGTCAGTTCTCAGAAATAATTGTGGCTATTTTATTATTATTTTTTTTAAGTAAGCTTGAAATATTCTCTTTGCAAAAATCAGCATGACACGTTTGTTGTTGAGAAACACCTCATGCTGAGCTGGGCCCTGTGAGGTTAGCCCCGGCTTAGCCACACATAGCTTACAGGCACCTTGTCTCGGTTCCTCGTGGTTCCCTATGCCTTGTTTCCTTTGGGACTTCCCGCATGGTATGGATACTCGCTGGCCCTGGATTGCCTTCATCGCCATGTTCAGTAGAACATAATATGTTCACAACAGAATGGATGGCACCTATCACAAAAGCCACACACTGAGGAGGAGGCCATAGACATCCTGCTGCCCTAAACTGTGCAAAACTTCAAATGGAAGCCTTTAGATGACTAATAGTGCATTGAAAAAATTGGTGTGACAAGGCATGTCAACCTCATTTCAGGTTATTAATAGATGTGAAGAAACTTGTCAACTCAGAATCTTTATATTGTGAGTAGGGATTTAGCGAAAAACTGGCTGAGTGTTGCCTCAGTTGACAAATAAGCCTGGGATATCCTGCATATTACTTACTTCTATATTTTTTGTCTTTGACCTACATTTGGCAAGTACTGTTTGAACAATGTAAGACGAAGTAGCATGCTGTAATACAGGCTTGGTCAACACAGTAAGTAGGAGCTACTATAATGTGGGCTCAGTCAACAGAAGTAGAAGTAGGTAGAGGAGGTTGTTGTAATACAGGCTCAGTCAACAGGAGAAGTAGGTAGAGGTTGTAATACAGGCTCAGTCAACAGGAGAAGTAGGTAGAGGAGGGTGTTGTAATACAGGCTCAGTCAACAGGAGAAGTAGGTAGGTGTGTTGTAATACAGGCTCAGTCAACAGGAGAAGTAGGTAGGGGGTGTTGTAATACAGGCTCGGTCAACAGGAGAAGTACGTAGGGGGTGTTGTAATACAGGCTCAGTCAACAGGAGAAGTAGGTAGGGGGTGTTGTAATACAGGCTCAGTCAACAGGAGAAGTAGGTAGGGAGTGTTGTAATACAGGCTCAGTCAACAGGAGAAGTATGTAGGGGGTGTTGTAATACAGGCTCAGTCAACAGGAGAAGTAGGTGGGGGTGTTGTAATACAGGCTCAGTCAACAGGAGAAATAGGTAGGTGTGTTGTAGTACAGGCTCAGTCAACAGAAGTAGGTAGGGTGTGATGTAATTCAGGCTCAGTCAACAGAAGTAGGTAGGGTGTGATGTAATTCAGGCTCAGTCAACAGAGTAGCTAAGGTTGCTGTAATGCAGGATCCGTAAACATACTTCCTAGTGCTGTTTATCAGACAGTCAAATAGAAAAATTGGCCTTCCTAGGTATCCTTTAGGGATACCTTCAAAAGTCAGTTGAAAACTAACACAGATCCAAGGACAAATATG